>JAKWJA010001793.1:0-99965 GCA_027704765.1 Solanum habrochaites | reverse complement strand
GGAAGAATAGACGGTATGGTACAGGGAGGTCACTAAAGGGATGCCCAACGCACAACGAAAAGAAAAATCTTATCCAAAGATTACAGTAAAGCGTGTACTGTGGTTTAACTACACGTAAGGTGTGCTTCAATCGGAAAGAAAGAAGGTCCTCGTACTTGGTAGGTTTGCAGAAATAATAGGAAGTAGCCCGGGGGGGGCGAGAGAGATAAAGTAGTGAGGTAAGTATTCGTCGAAGGAGAAACAGAAAAAACACTCTTGTCTGGTCTGAGACCTCTTGTAAATACCCAGATTATTCATCAGTCCACATAGGTCACATGAAATTCATTTATATTTGTGCCTCAGTCCCGATGATAGGCCATAAAAAATAAAAGATCGAGAGCAGCAATATCGTTGTAGGAAAACTATAGAACGAGGGGGGGAAAGAGGGTGTTCAATGGGGAGACATTTAGAGAAAGAAAGAACAAAGCATCTTCTATGACCGGAGGGATGGTTTGGATGTAGCCCTGAAAAGTGGGGATCTAGAGGTAGCAAAAAACAAAAAAAAGTGGAGCCAATGAGACAAGAAATAGCGGGTCATTGGGGAGGCAACTGGGTTAGGGGGGGTGTGGGGTGGGGGGGCCTTCTATTAAGGGTGTTAAAAAAAGTAGAAGTGAAAGACAGGAGTAAAAAGAGTTGTCATGTAACAATTGTGACTTATTGCGTACAAGCATGTAGGAGCATCTTTCTCGATCATCTTGGGTGAATATAGGCGGGTAGCGTTGTTCCAAGACATCAAAATAATAACAACAAAAATACATCAAATTACATGATTGGAAGGTCATGGTGAGGTAATCAGCAATGAAGTACTGCATTAAGGGCAACATGGTGGACGGGAACAGATATAGAAACGGAAAAAATAGAAACATTAGAATAGGTTGATGAATCACAGGTAAACAAAAATATTACACAACCTTGAGTTATTTCAAGTCTAAAGGAAAAATATTCATACTATTCATACAAACGTAGAGGGGAGGACGGAAAATTGGTACAAGGTGATATGTTATATTATCACACAGAATCCATCACCTATACAGGAGTTGATCGGGGCTCTTTCCTTCGGTGAATATCCCTCAAAGAAACATGCACGCTACATCGAGATGCCGATTGTGGTTCATGATCTTCCTAGATCAAGTTGGCTATCAGCTTATTGTTGCACCGGAGACGTCCTTGACAGGGGAGAGTAACGGGTTGATATAGTGCATCAAGACCAGGTGCACTTTTCGTGGTACGACAGGGAAGGGGCGTGGACCAAATGTTTCCTTGTTCCTCCGCTCGATAACATTTGGTTAGAGATGCTAAGATTTTCTTTTTTGCACTAACGAAAGTCTGATGTTTTTCATTCTACTTTTTACAAAGCTGCTAGGGTGTTTTGTGCTTATTATTTAGTGCCGGCTGAGCATCCAACGGCAAAATGATAATGAAATTTCTTCGTCCGTCGAGGCACACCGACCCCGGCCACGACCGGGGAGGCCGACGGACGGCAGTTTTTCACCGCGCTCAGGGTTGGGGGTAAAGAATTGTGCGCGTGAGTTTACTTCAGAATGGGTGCATCGAGGCCGAGTAGGTCACTTAGCAGGAGCATGGGCTTTGATCATGTGCAGAATCAGTAAATCCATTATGTTGTGCAGCAACAAGGCGATGTGCAAATTAATTCATGGAGGTGGATTTTTTAAAATAAAAAGAATCCCATTCTCGAGGATTCTAGCTGCAAAAAATCATACTCGGGCAGTAAAAATATGGAAAACGTTTTCTTTCTCCAGCATACATGGTCGGATTGAGTATATTTCGGTTGATGGTTTGGGTCTGGGTGTCAAGTCGGCACAGGGGTCACAAAGATATATTAAGTTGGATGACTGATGAATGGATTTAAAGCAAGATGAGGAAGAAGTTATAAGCTACGAGAAATGGAGCTATAATTAAGCAATGCTTGAAGTAGCAATCAAATGGTATGCGAGGTCATAGGCGTGCCTGTGGAAAAGGACGACGCACTTCAGGTGGTCATATCTATCTTTTAAATTTTTCCACAATACCAGAGGAGTGGCCGTACACAAGTAGAGAGAAATAATACACATTTCAAAACCTCTCATCAAACGTTATCGGGAACAAATAATCGAGATCGGCGCCTTAGCCGCGAAAAAGGGTTTTTGATAAAAATTGCAGACTGACTCATATTAGTGGGTGGTGCGGGATATAGGATGGAGGTTTAGTTGTAGGCTGCTAGAGTCCCAGTCATGTCAAACTCAAATGATAGAATTGTGCTATGGGGGTCGTGCAAAGGGGGGAAGGTACGAATACCACTATGTCGATATCCTTTGTTTGGGATCACCGATCTAGTCCGGTAGAGGGGCACAGAATTCGAAAAGTTTAGAGAGATGTGAGACACTGTGGATAGAGAATAAAAAGGGACCGACTTATCACCATTCGGAGGCATTTTGAAAGTCGTTAGCTGTGTTAACTGGGCAGGACTCGTGGCTGATAAAACATTTGCAAAAGACTTACTAGAAAAGATTAAATAAATCCCGAAAGACGAAAAGAGTAAGTAATGAGTAAATGGTGTTCTCACATATATAGTCATATTGGTGATAATACAAATCAAATGATTAATAATGTGCGATATTTATAGCGGCATTGCTTTGTAACACATATATCCCTTTGGCCATGTACAATAGGCGCAAGTGTGAGTTGTTGGTTCTATGTTGTGTTGTGGGTGGCGCAGGTTATAAATGTGGCCATGTTAACATGATTGTCTCACAGAGGGTGAGGGGGGCAAAGGGTAAGACGTCATAAATCAAGGGGTTGTTATGGGGGGCGCAAGTTTGTCGAATGTTGTGATAGAGGAAAAGACCAGTAATAACGGATTCTTATACCGACTTTTAAGTATTAATTACCACATATCACTATATTAAATTTAAAAAACAAGTTGATTGCATCACAATTAGAGATAATTGTGTAAACTTCATCTTCTTGTAGTAACAATCCGTCTCTTATTTGATTTCCTTAATTACGTGTATATATATGTTTAATACATGTTAAATTGATGTAATACGATGAAAAATTATTTATCTAAATTGTATCTTACCTACAATAATAATAATACATGTGTATATGAGGGTCTTTTGTTCGATGACTTCATAGTACAATTTTGTCTATCACTATTAATCCGGTATATGAAGTATAATCATTTAATACCTTTGTATATAAAAAACGGATTCTAACCACAATGTCTGCCATAATAAGGAGAATTGTGGGGGTAAACTAATTATGAAAATAATAGGAAAACATGATATACGCTAGAATAGACATATGAAACACGATAGTTGACATACCAACGAAAGACACAGAAACAAGAAAATATGAGTAAACGGTTGATTTAAAATGGGCACCAAAAGTACATGACATACATGAAAAAACAATAATGACAAACTCCTATTAAACATTTGTACAATAGGTTCACATACATGATAGAAGTAATGGGGAGGGAAACAGGAAATGGTCTCCATCGTGCATAAGCTGTCGCGATATATCAAATGCATTGTCGGTGATCACATATTTGGATAATCATGTTGTAAGTAGGAGATACAGGACTCGGGCATCAAGGGGTGGGAAGTTGTGGGACAAAGAGATAGACTGTGGAAATTCCACAATTCACACTTCATTGATAAAGAGATTATGGAGTCTTCGACGATGAATGTGGTTGTTTGACAGATTCATCGATTAACTTTGAAAAGTTTTTTTTTTTATAACAGTTAGTTCGATTTGGTCTTGTTAGAAAGGAATAATATATAATAAGGTTTGACTTTTGGGGATTTTGTCTATCTTGGTGACGATATCTTGAGAAGAAGAGAGTAGATTAGTCATTGTGGAATGAAATTAATAGGATTAAGGATCAAATGGTTGGTCATTGGCAATCAAAGACACAACAGAAGGAATAGCTAATTAATTGACATAAAACTGGGATGGAAGGATCGGATTTAATTGTGAATTTGGAAGACAGAGGATAGTCCATTAAGGAAGGAGTAATCAGAATGGGTACAATGTCAATAGTTAGTATAAGAGGGATGATGAAAAATTGATTGTATGCTTACACAAACAGTGAATGACATAAAATATTACCAAAATGGACATGTATGATGATAATTAAATTTAAAAGTAAAGAGCAAAGTCATTGAACTAGGATAATGAATGAGATATGCAATTAACCCCGAATTCCGTCGAGGGGACGACTTCTCGGGCCACCATTGTTGACATACGGCGGTAGCACGGTGATAGTTAGTTTTGAGTGCAACTAAATAGTCATAATATAGGAAAGCAAATTATGATCTAAAATCAAGGATGGGGTGGTTTGGGTTAACTAAGTTGGTAGGACAAAGCCTATATATCAAACGTAAGTTATAATCAGAGGGTAATACAGGTGGCTAATCAAAATAACCATCCGGTAACCATACGACTTGACCATTTACGGAATCATGCCCGGGCTAGCCCATGTTTGTGTGGCTAGAACATGGTCGACCCAACCACCAGTATGTGGGTTTCAAGGCTTCAGGTCAGCCCATTTAGTAGTTTACAAAAGATTATCTTTCTGTGGTTTATATAATATATGTCGGGCCTGTTAGAATGGTACAAAGTGTATGGAATTACAAATATTGATGCAAAATCAAATCTCGACAAACAATATTACATGATGTTAATGTGACTACTCATAATCAAATTCACAAATAATAAATTTGGTCTCCATAAAATATTTTATTAAGTTTATTTACCATTTTCAAAAAAAAAAATTTATTGTGTTTTTAAAGTAAAAGTATAATATTTAAATCGAATATTAAGCTACTAACTGTTTGAATTTGGACTCTCTTTATATTTTTAATTTTAATAGGTTTTTTCACATATAGCAAACAAAAGATTTCATATTTGTATGCTATAGCAAACTTTGCATAATTGCGCTCCATAGCAAACATAAACCTTATAAGTCCGCTATCAATTGCAAGTGTTAATTAATTCGCATAGCTAAATTGTATAATTCGCTGGCTTATTTCGGCTGCATTGTATAATTTTGCTATCCTATTTTCACAAACTGCAATTGGTATAATTCACTGCTACTATTTTTTCGCGGTGCAATATTAAGTGTATAGGCAGAAGTTATAGGTTTTTCCCTCTCGCTTTATACAAAAACTAAACGACAATATCTACACTTTTGTGTATAAAACTAGGAAAATTGTTTTCACTGAAATTGTAATAATTCGCAAATTGTATAATTCCGTTGACCTTTTTCTCTTTCAATATTTGCAGTAAAAGTTTGGAATTGTATAATTAATTTGTATAACACGAGAGATATTTTGCATGTGTAAATAACAATTTTCCTTTTTCGCTTTATACAAATCAGAAACAAAATATACACTTCTGTGGTATAAAGCGAGAGCTTACGAGCGAGAATGGAGATTTGGCGAGCGAGAAAGATGGGGAAAAAGATAGGGGAAAAAGAAGGGAAGGGTGGGGAGGAAGGATGGGTATTTTGGTTCTGGTTTTTTTTTGGTTGGTTTCTTGCGTCCGTTAATCGCTGGCTAAGGTCATGCATTGCTAAATTTCGGTTCATTGTATATTTCAAAAACCGTTCCTTTTTCGCAATTCTTACCGCGCAAAAGGGTAGTAAGGGTTGAATTTCCATGGAGGTCATCCTAGCAAGATCCTTCAAACAGAGTGAACTACTTATCTTGATCAAAAAATCACTTTTTTGGGAGAGGAGACGCTGGCAAATTGAGTAACATTGCTATGGAGCACAATTACATAAACCCTAGCTATTCCTTTATTTTAGGTTCTTAGTTTACTATATAAACAATTTTTTTCCATTTTAATATCATATTATAAAGAGTGTTTTTCACGTTAAATGGTTGGTGGCCCACGAGTCAAGACCCTATCACAAATATGTTCCAAGCCGCCGGTCAAATGTGTCAAGAACTGTATTCAGGAGGCCTCACATGGGATGCCGTTGTCGGGGGTAAAAAAGCCGGCCTGTTCGGTGTAGAATGGGGGTGCACCAAAAATCTTCTGTGTCAGCCCTATAAAGTCCGGGTAGGGCTAGCCAGCATCAACGGCCTCACCCAATAGGGCGGCTCACTATATATAAACGTTAATTGTCCCGAGTAAACGGGTTATTTATAGGTGAGGGTCTTTACATGTTTAAAAACGTAAATAGCGTATGTGGTGATAATATACGTAACTATTAAATACAGTATTTACTCCTGAAAACAGGTCATTTACTCTGCGGGTCACATTTGAATTAGGAGTAAAGGGACGTTACTCAATAGGCCGTTTCACAGAACGTGTTGCGACGTGGAAGTGGGGAAAACATACCTTAGGAGGAAGGGGGAAGAAGGAAGAAAGAAAAGGATGGGAGGGGGGAGGGGAAAGAAAAGGGAACGAGGGGAAAAAGAGAGAGAATGAGGAAAGGGGTATCAATGTGGATCGCTCATCGAAGAATGTCTCTCGAAAAAGACACCAACTAAGTGTATGCGTCCTCGGGGATGTGTTTGTTTTGTGTTGTGTGGGGGGTGGGGGGGGCGGCGGGGGGGAGGGTTTGGGGGGGGGGGCTGGATTAACATGCTTGTTTGTTCCGTCTTTCATCCATCGAACGGCACCGTAGAAACTGGTTAAAAAGTAAAAAGTATTGATCCTAAAATGCCGGGGTGGTACGTGTGGAAAACTACATTTACATCAGGTACTTGTTATAAAATATTATTGGAAAGGAATACAAGTTATTTTGAATGTGCGATTCTTAATACATTATTAACTTTAATTCGGTGGGACAAACCTCCAAAATCGTTCCTTCAAATTTACCTCCACCTTCCGTCTTAACAGACTCCCATTATCTCTCTTGGACATTCCATCTTTTTTGAAATGTAAGTACGAATCCACCTTGGGTAATTAGGAACATGCTCAGAGTCTTAGGAGGTATTGCTAGGAGTGCAAGGGAGTCGCACAAGAAAGTGGCCCCACGTGAATGTGCCGATGGATATATGAAGCGATGTTTGCGGATGGTCCGAAGGAATAGATCATAATGAATAATAATAGGAACAGTTGGACCGCCGGGAATAAATCATGCAAGAGGACGATTCCGTAGGTGACTGCTATTGGGATTAGTCAAATCAAAGGCATGTTCTAAAGGTGGACAGGAGGAAAACATAATTAATAGTAAGTATTTCGTATTCCAAGAGGCAGGCCCCAAACCGACCCTTGAAGTTCCATTTAATATCTTTGGCTACCATATGCTTACCTTTAAATCATTGAAAGGTAATTTATCTATTGTGATGAAAGTCAAATGCTTTATAAGTGAAGAAAAAAAAGGTATATTTATGGTATAAAAACCTAGATAGTGTTCTTCGTCTTTATAGCCCCTCATAACGTGCATTATATGCACTTGAATCGTTTTGGTACAAAATGAAATCTGAGTTTTCAAAAAAATAGTTTACTAGTCGCTATGCGAATGGTTATTAATAAACTTTTTTTTAGTCTTATCATTCCGAAGCTAGTTGCCTGCAAATGTTGTTTAATAACTTTAATGGATATGAACAACCTTATCGGGTGTAACTCAAGGCTATGTCTGGTGTTATTGCTACTGAGTTGCACCTGATTAGACTTGTCACCTTTTGATATGATCAAATATCACAGTCCAAAATTTTTGAAACATATATAGTGTAGTAAGGGGTATTATAGGTCGTTTTATTGTTTCGTTAGGACATGGTACTAGTACAAATACGGTCTTATAATGTGTATGGTAGATACGCGATACGTAGAATCCTAATACTAGGTGAATAGATTAAGGCTGGGCTTTAACACCTGTACTTAAAGCTTACTCAGCATGAACTATTGGATTAGTACACCAAGACATAACCTGTATGTCGGATGTTTAACACATGGTCATGACTCCATTTGAAAATCACATGTGTTGCGTGTACTTCTGTGTAGGTAAAAACTTATAATCTACAACATTCCATAAAAATCATATACTTCTAGTGGAAACGACAGCCACAACTAAGATGTAGGTGGTACTATAACACATATCATGAGATTGATATATTATTTGTAAGATGAAATAGAAACTAGTCAATACTGAAACAAAACGAGGGGGTGGCGTGCGTAAACAAAATACAAGTGAAAGACATAGTTAGTGTGGCGTGTGCTGTCCAATTTGGATATGAAGCAAACAAACACATTCAAATTAAGAGTAAATTTCACTTTACCTTCTTAATTTTTTGAATTTTAAAAATGAAGTATTTTGAATAATATTTAGCGATAATTGAGTTAATAATATTGTATCAGAGTCGCTAAAGTAGATTACCAGTTTGGTGCTCTAGTCCAAACACTCACCTTAGACCTTATAAGGCAGCTAGGTGACCTGACATTGATAATTCAACACTTCATTCTTTTTGTGATTTTGACAAGATTCGAGCTAGTAACTTGCAAGCGTAGAGAGGGTATCCGAAGTCACAGTTGAAGGGACGGTCAGAGATACAGTGAATTAGTGATTATACATCTGCTTAATTGTATAGTGTATTCAGGTTATAATAAGATTAATATAAAAAGTGTGGTATAAATGGAATATGGGTAATTACTGGGATCAAGGATAGTATTGGATAGTGCACATAGGCAAAGGGTCAGCTATAGAACGTGAACAATCTAGACCAACATATCTGGGCGTAGGGAAGTGTCAATCCACTTGCGTTATAATATGATCAAGCGGGAAAAAGTTGCATGTCCCAGTCCAGAGAAGGGTTTCTGCATTTGGTCGTAAAATGGTGCAGTGACGGGGCCTAGCCAGGAGACTAGAGGGGCACTTTTTCCATATTTTGAAAAAAGAAGTGTTTATAAACCATACATGGATATGGAAATTTTCCACCAAATGAGAATATGAGTGTATTCAGGAACTTCAATTGTGGAAGACACAAATCCGATTAAATCAGTGACAGAGGTACATTTAAATGAAAACATAAATGCCAATAACGTTGTACAGTCGTGAAGGGTGTACCCAATGCCATTCTTTAAAATTGTGTTGATTGGGGTAAGAGGTGTATATACGAATGGGGTACGGTGCAAGGGTATAGGGTATATAGAAACAGGAGAGAGGGTGTACAGGAGATGGTGTGTTTTTGTCCGGGGAAAACATTTGGAGGGATAAAGGGGAAAATAGACGTGCTATTAGTTTTTTCAGTGGAGTGGGTGCAATTTGATTTGTTGTTATATGGTATCAATAGCGGGGTGTGATTTTATAATTGGGTCAAGAGCAATTTAAAATTAAATAATAACAAATAATAATCAATTAGATCAATAATCAATAAAAGTCCAAAATCATCGTGTTGTATCCTCCCATAATCCGCAATTCATAATTAGGTTATAAAATCTCTAATCCGTAAACCTTAATAAACCTAAAGCAAAAAGTCACACAAAAGCATAAATTTAATTCATGAAGTAAAATTGCTCTACAAGAACTACATATACAACCACAGATGGGAAAAAAAAACGGGTGTTCTAATTATCCCAGTAACTTTGTCATGTTAGCGTTAATATGAGGGAATCGTCTGGTGTGATGGTGCAATGAACAGCATTATAAGAGCAGCCGTACTGTGTGTGAAATCAATTGCGAATCCATGTACCCTTTTAACTACTAAACGGACAATGTGAGTGCGAAAGATCCTAATTTTAAAATCTACATTTTTATTATTGTTTTTTCTAAAAAATATAATCCCACATAAGAGTTAAATTAAATGGTGTAATCTGTCTGTGCAACATATTTTTTGACTTTTTTTTGTTTCAAATGACTAATTTATAATTATTTTATTGTAGTGATCAAATTTTATTTTATGTTTCAGCTAATATTTCTTAGTCCAAACTTATAAGTACTGGGGAAGCCGAAAGGTTTGTATTCTTCGTAATACGAGTCAGGGGTGAAATTACAATACAGCACAGCAAAAAAAATTTTAAAATTTTAATCTTTAAACTAAGTTGAAGGTGAAGAGAGAACAACAAAATGGAAAGATAAAAGGAATTCCGATAATTATAATAAAGTGAATTCAGAAAAATATTTGGACATGTATGAAAGCAGAAATTGCGGAATAGTAACCTGACTTTGGAGTAGAAAATCCTATATAACCCTAAAATAAGAAATTTTTGGGGGTGGTTTTTAAAAGAAGAATGAAGAAGTAACAAATGGAGATCATTTTAAAACTAAATTTTTTAAAACTTCCGGAAGGGGTTGCCGGTTAAATGAAGAAAGTGTTATAATGTGAGCCCGTTTGTGTAACGAGCAAGGGATAAATATATGAAGCCGTTTTGTAGGTGTACGAAGAAAGGGATAGAAACAAACTGCCGGTAATAGGCATTCTGAGCCACTTTTTAAGAAGCGCGCGGATATATTCAGCAAATCCAAACTGCATCAAATCTTTTGAGGGGTATATCAGAACCCTTTTCCCTTAAAAGGATTACCAACTTTGTACACTCAACTAATAAGTTTTCACAAAGAAGAAATCGTCGTGATCCTTGAGCTGTGCGATATGTTAATTTAAATATGGGTTATTTAATATACCAGCATATATTTCAGCTATAATTATATTTATATTCATTAAGTATATTTGAGCATATTCTATTTTATATGACATTACTATTATTTGAAAGGTCAATGTAACTTTTCAAACAACATACTTTGGTAATGTAAATGAATAAAAAATAATATTTTAATTCAATTAACCTAGTTTCTTCCAGCGTCTTCTCTTCCTTTTTTTGGTTTTTTCTTCTTGCGTCTTCCACTTATGATTCATCCATGCGACAACTCCCCAGTCAAATTACTAGTAACATTATTTTTCGATTTCAATTTATTTATTCTATATAAAAAAATAATTATTTTATGATTATAAATTAAAATATATGTTTTATACATCCTTGACTTTACACTATTTTTTTTTACTGATGACTATGCTTTCTTTTCTTTTACTTGGAATCTTCGATGGATGCACTTTGAGTTGAGATCGTAATAATAAAGTGTGCATATATTTTATTTTTTCAGACATTTTTGTCATTTGTATTTATTCTTATTTCACTGAATACGTTATTGTAGTCGATCTAATAAATTGATACGAAATAATTACTTTGCGCATACCCTTAGTTCCAGAATAATCCTGTAGCTTCAATCTCAACCGTCCGATCAAATGATCATTTGCAGACGTGTTCGTCCACACTCCAATAATCAGGAGAATCCAAACCCCACAACAAACATTACTTACTTGTAATTCACCTCTATATATTACACTTGTCTCATAACCATTTCATTCAATTCAAATCACCAACACAAAAATCAATATTCTCATTACCATCATCTTAATTCTACGATCCTCCCATGGCTCCGGCGATCGCTAGAGTAACCGAGAAAATGGCGAAACCGGCAACCAACGGGCCGGGTCCTGCTACATTGGACCGGGCCTACGTTACGTTTTTGGCGGGAAATGGTGATTATGTGAAAGGTGTGATTGGATTAGCAAAAGGTTTGAGGAAGGTCAAATCGGTGTATCCGCTGGTTGTGGCGGTGCTGCCGGATGTTCCGTCGGAGCACCGCCATATGCTGGAGGAGAAGGGCTGTATAGTGAGAGAGATTGAGCCAGTTTACCCACCTGAAAACCAAACTCAATTTGCTATGGCTTATTACGTCATCAACTACTCTAAGCTTCGTATTTGGGAGGTAAGTGGGGTCCATCGTGTCATGTTTTTTTAAAATTTAGACAACACCACATTTGCAATTACACGTGGATGGACCTGCCACACGTCATGTCTCAGAGTTGCTACGTCATAGTATTCATTACAGGTGGATTTACTCTTTGAGTAGAAATTTGCACATAATATCTCCAAAAATTTTTAAAATAAAATATATAAATTACATAAAAAAAAGTATTACAAGTTATAATATTTAAAGACGTATAGAGTGATTGGGATTTAAAGATGTATAGAGTGATTGGGAGGTGGGTTTCTCATATGGCAAACTTTGGATCTAATTTAGCCTCCATAGGCTATTCAAAGTATGAGTTTTTTTCTATAGGTTTTATCTAATGCGGTTTATATATATTTTTTTGTGTGATTTTATCTAATGCGATTTATTTGTGATCTATGGTAGAATATTAGGGAGTGCTCAGCCAAAGAATAGAGTTTGTGCGTAGTCCTTGTGGTTCAAAAAATAAAAGTAGTCACATTTGGAGTTCTGTATGATACATTATAGATTTGTGCGTCAATTAGTAAATTTGAAATTGAGACATAGTTAATCAATCGAGGATCATCGTAGGGCAGGGCGGGGCGGAACATAATTTACTAAATATGTACAAAATACAGCGAATGTAGGTCCTGTAACCTAGCTAGTTACTATCATCTAATAATTTCGTTCCAGGTTGATTATTATTATTAACATATATATATATTTCATTTACATGAATGCAGTTTGTGGAATACAAGAAGTTGATATACCTAGATGGTGACATTCAGGTGTATGACAACATAGATCATTTGTTTGATTTGCCAGATGGTTACTTGTACGCTGTAATGGACTGTTTCTGTGAGAAAACATGGAGTCACACGCCTCAATACAAGATCGGCTACTGTCAACAGTGTCCGGACAAAGTTAAGTGGCCTAGTGAGGACTTAGGTCAGCCACCATCCCTATATTTTAACGCAGGAATGTTCGTGTTTGAGCCCAGCCTTCGCACTTACCACGACCTCTTGAAGAAACTTCAAATCACCCCTCCTACTCCTTTTGCAGAGCAGGTACTTATAACCTAGAAATTTACAATATTCCAAAATTTAAATTAAAGTTATTGAGTTTCGCTGAACCAGTACATGTACCCCTGTACTTGATTGATGACAGGATTTCCTGAATATGTATTTCAAGAACATCTACAGACCTATACCTCTAGTGTACAATCTTGTTCTAGCAATGTTATGGCGTCATCCCGAGAATGTTGAGCTTGATAAAGTGAAAGTTGTACACTATTGTGCAGCGGTGAGTTGACTATTTGACATGTTTTAGATCACAAATTTTAAAAGTCTTTTTTTTTTTCTGAGTCATGTTGATTTGTTCTTGTAACGATGATGATGGAGGTAGGGATCAAAGCCGTGGAGGTACACAGGGAAAGAAGAGAACATGGAAAGGGAAGATATAAAATTACTGGTGAAGAAGTGGTGGGACATTTACAACGACGAGTCTCTGGACTACAATAGATCAGTTGGCATGAATCAGGTGAATGTGATAGGTGCTGCAGGAGCAGTGAACCAGCTTCAACCACTGATTGCTGCTGCAATGTCCCAGGCCGCCGCGGTCAAATACGTAACTGCTCCCTCGGCTGCTTAATTTTGAACTAGTCCACAACGTTGCACTTACACAAGGTTAATTAATAGGGTGAATGTAGGGATAAATGGTTGAGAGGCGGAGGAAGTTGTTACTATTAGTTTTGCGTAGGTTGTTTTTGGCAAATGAAGTTTGGGGATGATTCGTTGTATTTGAATTGAAATGTATGAGTTGATTAACAAGGTTATGTAAACTATACTTGGTGTACTATAGTTTTCACTTCTTGTTTAATTTTGCTTTAATAAGGTTAAATTTATCAATAATAGCTGTGTGGGATCATAAATTGCATTAAATGGTTCAAAAACTGTGTTTCTAAACAAACAAGAAGAAGAGGAAGTCTCTTGTTTAAGCATAAGTTGTTTGAACAATCATCTGCACAATATTTTATTTATAAAACACCAAAACACTATATGGGAAAGGAGTCAATGTACATGTTTCATATCATGTATGTATATGGTGACTCATAAGGGTGATACAAGTTTAGTATCTACTTATTTTCGAGTGAAGCCTTGAAAATCTGAAGTCATTTTTCACATTGTATTGTACCCTCATGATTTTAATTGATTCATTGAAATTTAATTTAACGTATGCCATCTTAATATGTTGCTAAGAGATTATGCTTGATTCAGTCTGATGGGACATCTCTAAAATTAAGAGAATCATGAGATGACAAAGTTCATTAAGTATTATCACATAATTGTGTTTACTGATCTGTCTCTTATGCTTGTCTTTTGATACAAAAGCATTATGTCTTATGCTTGTCTTTTGATACAAAAGCATTATGATAAATTCAAAATTAAAATACAGAGATTATGAGAAAAATGAATATGATAAATTATCTAGAACATTGTATACTAGAATTTATTCTAAATTTTATGAATCGAGATGTAATAGATGTATAACAGTGAAATTCTTGTCATAAGTATGATATGTTGTGGAATATAAATGAGAATTGACTCACTATATGTGAGTGAGAGGAGCAGTTTTTCATTTTAATATTATAAAATTAGTAGTTAAGATTTCCATTATCCTTGGAATCAATGTATTGAGGCTTAAGTACATTGATTCTGCCATTTCTGACATTTTCATTTGGTGAACATTTTTGTGCAACTCTTCATTCTGCCCGTTATTGGCATTGGATGTCCTCACATTATTTCTCTCATTATTCGTTCATTACATGTTGTAATTTAGGTAATTTCTAGGTCGTTGATCATCATTATTTACTATATCATTATATTTCTAATAATTAATAGGAAGATTCCTAACTATTAAATCGTGTTGCTCAGCAATTTGGTTTGACACAAAGAGAGAAAAATAGGTCATAAAAGGTATTAAAAAACGTCTTATTAATTGAAGGAAGGTGTTTTTTTTATGAAACTTTGGAATCAACTCTTGTCCAGAGTTTTTTGAGTTGTGATTAGACTGTTGTATATTGGGAGGACAAGTCAAGAAGAATTACTACTAGATCGGTGAAAAACATTTAGTGCATTTGACTTGAATCTCTTTAAAGAAGAGCGTGAGATATCGACGCTTCATTCTGAAGAGAATAATCTTATAATTATAATTATATTTTAACTTATTTTACACTATTAGAGTTGATAATTAATCTATTTAACGAGCTAAACACTAACGCATATTCTTAACCTATAATAAATTTAACTGTACTATTTTTCCGATAAACAAATAATTCTAGTGGCAAGTGGCAACCACACTCAAAAGATTTAATGGAACTGTCCTCTTCTCCACGAATTGGCCGGTGACAGTTCTCTATGTAATCTCGTGAACGCAAGTGGACAATGTCAATTTAAAATCATTATTGCAATTAACATTCATTTGTTTTTTTTTTTATAAAAAAAAATTTAAATCCTAAATCCTTTTCTTACCTAATTATATGAATACATGCTCAGAATTTAAATTTAATGTGTATAATTCTTAAATTTTATTTTTCATTAGTTTCTCACGGAAGTCCGTACTTCAAGGTTTATTCTGAGGTGATACTCCAAATACGATTTTTCTCATATTCAAGACTTAAACTTGAAATTTCTGATTAAGAGTGAAGAAGTTTCACCACTGCAGTACAATTTATGTTGATTCTTTCACTTTTACCATTTAGCCGTATAACACCTTCCTAATCTTTATTAAAATTTTAATGATTTTTGATTAAATATATTTCTATATGCTCAACGTCGAAAATACTGAACCCAATCTGTATGCATATAGGTGAGAAGTGCACACTTACTCCACCTATTGCTCCACTTCTCGTGAAAAAAAGAATGTGTGGCAAAGTAGTTTAACTTCATTTGTTTTATTATACTAATATACATATATATATATAAATAAGCTATAGGCTTATCATAAATTGTGTAATACATTCTCTTATAAACATAACAATAACAAATATTTATATATATGAATATGAGAATGAGAAGTAGAACAAGTTGTTCGTTTATGTTACTTGTTTGTTTTTTGATGTGTCAATTGGCAAACGTTGTTGTTTGTGAGTGTGATAAAAAAATGGTAATTTTCAATTTTGGAGATTCAAATTCAGACACAGGTGGTTATCCAGCTGCTCATGGAATTAGATTTGGATATCCAGATGGTCGTGCCTTTTTTCATAAGCCATCTGATAGATTGTGTGATGGACGATTGATTCTTGACTTCCTTTGTAAGCCCCCCTTCTTCTCACTCTTTTGTTACGTTTCAATTTTTGTGGCATCGTCAGAGATTACTTTTTTCAATATTCTTGGTCTTTATTGGCTCAAAGCAAATAATAGTTAATAATATTTATATCGATATTTAGACTTTTGAAACTTGTTGTTTCAAAAGTAATATTTTTGCAACCATAGGAGGTTTTTAATAAGGGTAAAATGAATTTAAAACAAGGGTAGCTACCTCTACTATAAGGTTTCAATTTTGCTGAAAAATTTCAATATACAATGTGCTAACACGGTAAAAAATATATTGTGTGTGTATGTAACATAGATTTTCTTCCTGACTTAGGAACGTAAACTCATCATTTTTTACAAACGAGTAAAAAATGTCATATAAATGAAAATGGAAACAAAAGATATTTTTGAATAATCTTGATAGGAAATCATAGATTTCTGATAGAAAAGAAAAAATCCAATTAAAAAGATTGTGTACACGAGCATCCTCCTACTACAATATACTTAAAAAAGCAATTTTCAGACCACTAAGTGATATCCTTATTTTTGTTTTTTTCACCAAAACTTTCATTCTTTTCCAACGTCTATATATGCATCAAAATGTCTCTTTCATGTTCAACTAGTAAACCATTATTGATTTCCATTTGCAATCTTCATTTATTTTGTATAGTTTCCACTTTGTAAACACTCTTTTAACCCGTGAAAATATATGGTAGCCGGTAGGTAGACAATCAATCACCCACAAGTTTTTTAAAAATATTTTTTTTATCAACTCACTCAAGAAATATTGCAGAAATTTCTATTTCTAAATAATTAGATATTTTGATTTTTCAATAAATATTCAATTTTTAATATTATAAATTTAATATTTCAAAATGGCTTATATTGAGTTTGAGCCCGTGAAATTTTTTTTAAAAAAAAATTTCGGTGTGCTTAATATTTTATATGTTACGTATGTAGCATTTAATATATTCAAATTTAGACTGTGAAATATTGTCACGGGAGCTATCTCAATCATTTTATTTTGCATGCATTTAAAAACGCGGAATATAAATAGGTTGATATTTAAGTTTTATATATTTTTCTTTAATATCTTTTTAGTAAAATTTATGTCTTCTGATTATTACAGGTGAAAATCTGAATATGAGCTATTTGACTCCATATCTGGAATCTGTAAGGCCTAATTTTAAGAATGGGGTAAATTTTGCAATTGGAGGTGCAACTATACTCCCCAAAAATGTTTTATTTAGTCTTAGTACCCAAGTTCTTCAATTTGTAAGGTTTCTTCAGTTACAATCCAAAGGTAATATTTACTACTACTATAATATAATAGTATCGAGTTGATTTCTCATATTGTCAGTTGATAGTTATATGAAAAAGATATGTACTCTCTGTTCAACAATAGTTATTCACTATAATAAAAATAGTTGTCCAACAATACTTACTCAGTTTAGAAAATCAAGATAATTTACCTTTTGTATCTATTTTCCCCTTGCTATTAAATATTTATAATTATTATGTTGCGGTTTTCAAAAGTCAAATTAACTAATTTTCAAAATTAACTTAAATTACATTAATTCAATATTTCAAACAAAAAATTTACGTATTCAAAAACTATAAAAAAAATTGAATTACTATTTTCCATATCAGTACGTTGAAAAAAATACTATTGTAAAATGTTAGTCAAAAATATTATCATTTGAGTCTAAAAGAATTATGATAATTAAAAGTGAACAGTGATAGTATTATTCATCATCTAACATATTTCTCAAAACATTTAATTTAATAAAGTCAAGGATACAATAGTAATTTTACCCAAATTATTTATTATGACAAATTAATAATAGATAATTATTGTTGGACAGAAAGAAAGAGTATGTTATTCCGTGAAATAATTAACAATCCAATTATTAGTTGATTGATCATTTGAACGATGAAACTTAGGTATATATATGTTACTTTTGAACTGATATTAACGTCCCAACTTTGGACTCGTAATTTGACAAGGTTCAGAAGAGTTGGTTGATAAAGTAGATTTGGAGAAGGCAATATACATGATAGATATAGGACAAAATGATCTTGCTGGTGCATTCACTTACCTTTCAAAAGCTAATCAAGTTATTGAAAAGATCCCATCTTTCATATCTGAAATTCAAGATGCAATCTTGGTGAGCTTTTCTTTTTCTTCTTCTTCTTTTATAAAGTTCCAAATTTGTCCCTATATCATTACAAATTGCTCAATGTTTGTCTATATTACACTCTTGGTTCATTTGTTAGCAAATCATCATATTTTTCCTTGTTATTAATGGAGCTACAACATGAAATAGATGAAGTCCACGTGTCTTAAGTTCTTCAAGACAACTAAGAATTTTAATAGTACCCCTTCCATTTAATTATGTTAAAAGAATAACAAAAGTCTCACATTAATGGTTAATGAAATGAATAGACTTGTTATAAGGCATGAACAATCATTCTCTATTTGAGCTTGCTTTTGAGGTGTGAGTTAGACTTAAGACCTAATTTAACATAGTATCAGAGCAGTTGTACCAGATGCTAAGCACTAGGCGTGAGGTGTTAAAAGTTATTGAGATACGTAGATTCCTTATAAGGCTTGGACAATCATTATCTCTTTAAACTAGATTTTGAGGTGTGAGTTTGCTTAACACCTAATTTAACATGAGATCAGAGCAGTTGTATCAAATGCTAAGCATTGAGCATGAGTGGACTTTTTATAACAATTGGGCAATCCTTCTCTCTGACCTAATTTAACCGAATTCAAAGTTACCCTCACATTAAAGACCTTCATTATTAAACCAATGCAGGGCATATACAAACATGGAGGGAAGAATTTCTGGATTCATAACACAGGACCGATAGGTTGTTTGCCACAAAAGGTTGCCACAAGAAATGTAAGTAACTTGAACGATATTGATGATCATGGATGTGTTAAGTCTATGAACGAAGCTGCACAAGCATTTAACAATCAATTGAGAGCTCTTTGTGAACAATTGAGGCTCCAAATGAAGGACACAACCATTGTGTATGTCGATATGTATGCCATCAAGTACGACCTCATCGCCCATTCAAGCACTTATGGTGAGTTTACTTTGTTTATTTCAACATTCTACGTGTGTGGCATACTCATATTGATTAATATTTTTGAAAATCCGACATGTGTTATTAGGTATTCAAAATCCATTGATGGTTTGTTGTGGTTATGGTGGTCCGCCTTATAACTATAATCCCAACATAACTTGTCGTCAAAGTGGTTGTACTCTGTGCGAGGAAAGTGGTTCATATGTCAGCTGGGATGGAGTTCACTACACTGAGTTTGCTAATTCAATTTTTGCTTCCAAAATACTCTCTACAAATTACTCTACTCCACCTCTAGACTTGCATCACTTTTGTACCTAGAAATTCATTACCACTCCTATGTTTTCTTATGTACTCACTAATTAAATAACTTGCTTTTTTTTTTTTCTGTTATTATTATTGTACGGGTGAATCATATTTAGAGTATATTTTGAATTGTTTTAGCCTAACATATTGTGACGATTCAATTATTACTAGACTTAATTAGGATTAGAGGAAAAGCGAAACTCATTTTCGTAATGTTGACCTTTTAAATTAAAAAATTAAAAAGGTGCAGAAAACTATAGTACTAATTAATAACCATTTTTATACACGTTCCAACAGCAAGAAGGCAAGGGTACTTATATAGGCTTTAGTCTCCTCCAAATATATTTTTTTAGTACTCTCTTCTCTTCGTTCAATAATAATTATTCACTATATTAAAAATTATTGTGCAATATATTTTTTTATTGTAAATCAGATCTATTAGTTTGTGTTCTATTTAACGTTGCTATAAACAGTTTAATTTATCATCTAACACATTTCTCAAAACTTTAAATATAATAATAAACTCAAAGAATAAATGTCAGCCTATTATTTATTATTTCTTAAGCGGTGTGCAGTGGCGAGCTAGAGTTTTTTATAAGAGAGTTCAAAATCTAAAGAACTAAACACACAAACTAATCGAAGGGAGTTCGACACCTACTATATATACATAAAAATAATTTTAACCATGCATAAATAAGTAATATTTTTTGCCAAATGGGGTTCATATTGTTAGGTCTGCCCCTGGAGTTTGCTAAGTCAATTGTGGACAACTATTGGACGAAAAAAGTATTTATTTTTTTTGGAAAAACTACACAAATGAGCCATAAAATCCAACATAATTACAAGTTTATACTCAAACCCAAAGATATTGGTGAGATACTCATTCTCTTATAATAATTAACTATTGAATTTAATACCAATTAGAACTAAAAGCCTCTTCTTGGTTGTTGTTAGAATATTGGTCCAATGCCTATCATAAAAAATACAATCAAATAGAGCTTTTTTAACCAACTCCCACTAATGAAAAATTTGAATTTATTTTTTAAAAGCGGTCGTGAACCAAAAGAAAAGAAAAATAAGGAAGACTAATTCAGTTTCTCAAATGTCACCACGAAAAACACAATAAGAACAATTCTTTTAGTGCAAACTCAAACATGAAAATTGAAGCTTTTGAAAGGGGTGTGAACCAAAAAGGAAGAAAGAAGAAACAAGACGAGTCAAAATTTATCAATTCCACTATTAAAGTCACGAGTAAGAAGAACTTTAAGAAGAACTATTCAGTTGCAACTTCCCCTTAAAAAATTAACTTTTTCACACGGTTGTGAACCAAAGGAAGAAACAAGAAAGATCAAAATTCACAAATCAATCAGAAGAGCTTTTTAGTTATATTTGATATTGACCAAAATTCAAATTCATTTGCAATTTCAAATTCAAATACTAATTGATTCAATAATTAATTTTTTTTTGAAATGGTTGAATAAGAAAAGAGGAAAAAAGAAATAGGTTATAGGTTTCAAGGAAAAGAGAAGAGATGATGAAATTATTATTTTTGATAATTTTTAATGGGTTTGGATCAAAGAATGTGGATGGGGCTTCTAAATGGGTAGGAAAAAATTTGTGTGTAAATTTAAATTTATTCATAAAAAGATTGCCACATAATAATTAATAATAATAATAAAATTAAAAAATAAAAGATTGTTAGTTTAGGTAATTGTGGACCAAAGTGGATGAAGGCGTATTTTTAATAAATAGGTGAATTGAGGGAGTATTTTAAAAAACCTTTGTCAAATAGTTTAAGGGTATTTTTGGTCTTTTTCCATATATATAGAATTTTTTTGGCTGACAATACATTTACTTGAGAATCCAAAGATAAACATGTGAGGCGACATGAAGGATCTCCTCGTCTAATTCCTCTGGTTTGGCTGAAGTATGTGATTCGTGAGCTATTGAATATTGATGAGCAAACAAATCGGACTAGTGGATATACATGAAATTATAAGCTTTTAATGATGTGTATTGGCATATTGACGTAGTGTAGGGTGGTGTTGCCGAAAGACCATTCTGTTATGTCCATCTCAAGGTCTAATTTTAATAAAAGGTGAGTGACTTATCCCACATATTTTTTAAGTGCTTATATGTATATCTTGGACAATAATTGTATACGACTAACAATTTCATGGACAATAGGTGTTGCAGTCTAATTATTATGACAATCGTGGTAATAGTTTTATGATTAGTATTACATATTTCGATGAATCTATATTGAGACTCATTCATTTATCTCTTCTTTTGTTTTATCATTTCGTGTTTCATGATCGTATTGAAATTTTTAGAAGATTTGAACTAAGCACCTATTTTGAAAGTATTTTTAAATATTCTATTTTCATACTCAAAATATAAATATGTAAATTTTAATTAAGCATAAAATAATTTCACCATTACACCACAACTCTTGTTAATCACATTCATTATTTACCTTAGGTGTTAGGCAAGATTCGTATGGTCAATATTTGTCTTTCAATAAGAAATACTTGACGATAAAACAAGATATATATCCTCTTCGGTGTAATTTTTTGAGTGCTTCAATAGATTGGTATTGGCTCATGCCAAACCATTCATCCTTAACCACGTGCCAATATTTTTTCATGATAGAAATAGGTTCGAAAAGTATTTTGGATTTTTTCACAAAATATAGAGTCCAATATAAAAAAAATATATCGGAAAAACTATCTAAATTACATAAATATTTTATCGTATTTGCTAATTTTTTTCTATAGTTTTGAAATAATTATACATTGTCTCTCTCAATTATTAATAATGTTACATCGGATTTTCAAGTTGGATATGCCCAAATATATGTATGTTTGCTACTAGATATACTAAAATAAGGGGAGAGACGAACGAGATAGTCTCTATATATATCCCGGATACATGGGATCATACTAAATGTATATATTTGGGATGCCAAATACATTCTGCAACATATATACGTAGGGAGTGAGGTAACGCGAGAGAGGAAGAGAGCAAGTGAGAGAGCCAGATACAGTGTATTTGAAACAAATTATACCTAATTTTAACTTTATATCTCTGAGTTACAAGATACATATCCAAATTTTAGTGAGATTTGTAATATTGAAAAATTCGCGTGAGTTCTCTCTAAACTCGTGAGGATGACTTGGTCGTTCCTAAAATATTTTTAGTCAAACATAGTCCATATGTGACAACTGCATAGCTATTTTTTTTTTAGGGAAATTTTCAAAAAAACAATATTTGGTTTAATAGGATGCCATAGCAACTTTCAATATTTATAAAAATGACAATATTTAATTTGTTATGAGTTTAATTATGTATTTTTTTTTTTATGTAATTTAAATAATTTAATTAAGAAATGAAAAAATAGAGAAAATCAAGGGAGACGATATTTCAAATTAATAAGTTGCTAAAAATCTTTATTACTTTCTTTAAACAAATATATAAGACCTAAAATAGGTGGTCTCTTCCTTCTTCATAAAGCCAGTTTTGTCATTGTCTTTCAAAAGTAGTTATTATATGAAAACCTTCGAGTTTATCTATTAATTTTATTTCTATTTTGAAATTACAATTTGAACACTTTTCTCACAGTGTTTTATTTTTATTTACCATATTTTTGTATCCTTTTTAAACTGGATCATTCAATATGTATGTACATTTGTATTTGTATTCATTCTAGTTTCCCATGTTGTAATTTTCATTGTTATTTGATATTACTTTTCTCACAATGTATTCACTTTATTTACAGAATTGATCGTTTCTTTAAATAGTATTCATTCCAATATGTATGTCATCTGTATTAGTTATATTCATTCTAGCTTTATGTTGTAGTTTTTATGATTAAATGTGATATTCTTTATTAGTTTGTATGCTTTCCAATAGCATGTCAAATGATTTGTACTGTAGTTATTTAAGAAAACATATGTATTCATTATTATTTTCTTATTGTATAATTTATTTTTCTCTTTAAGTTTAGTTTCCTTTCTAAGTTGTATTCATTCTAATAGATATATTATTGTATTTGTATTCATTCTAGTTTTTATATTGTATTTGTATTATGATATAAATGTAGTAACAATATTATTAAAAAATTGTATTCAAAATATTAAAAATGTACTAAACATTAAACAACATAATAATATATATGAAATTTTCTAAAATCTACAATCTGAAAAAAAAAAAATTATTTTTAAAAGAGAATCACAAAAAAAAAATTAAAATATTAAATCATATGATGAATATATTTAAAAAAATTCAATGAAGAAATTAAAAAATTGACTAAAATCCGAATTGTGATAAATCGGTGCTTTTAAAACATCAAATCAAACACTAATTCGAATGAGGATGAAAATTACTTTGCCAATCGAGAAACTAGTTGAATTAATACCTAATTTTTAGTTTAACATAAAGAATTTCTTGGTGAGCAAACAATTTAGCACCTTGAAGGAATTCTAAAACTGAAAGGCGGAGGGGACATGGTAAGGCAAAACAGGAAATGGGAGGAAGAAAAGTTGACTAATAATAAAAAAAGTAAAATTGTATTTTTTTCCAATTTATAACGGTTATTACTGTGTATTTTTGTCCAATAAGACTCTTTTTATAAATAAAAAGTAATTTTAAATACTAAAATATTAGAGAAATATTATGTTATTTTAAAAATATTGCCTTATGCTAACTTTAAATAAATCATTTAGAATTGTTGTTATTTTAAAGAATTATGTTAATATTGGGACTTAATTGCGAATTTTTCTTTTTTTTGCATCAATGCCACACACGGCATACAATATTATACACATACTGTACACAATGTATAAACTTTGTATAATTGTGTATAAGAGATACTTTATACACGCTTTTACGCTGTCATACAAACATTGTGTTTGGTCTCTTAGGAACATCATTCGAATTGAGTCAAATCTTTTTTTAATAACTTCATATTGCAATGACATTTTCAAAATGACACCCACAATCATCAATTTGTTGATGTATTGGATCATATCGTATTCGAATTTTCCCAAGTTAGTTTTGTCATCGTATAATATTAGTAGCTATGATATGTAATATGGTCAAGAAAAGAATGCCAACAAATTGAATTTTGAAACCTAGAGTCTAGAGGGTCCATTTTAATTTTCTAGTGAAACAAATTACTTTACAATGTGGCATAATTAATTAGTACGTACAAACGTAGAATTGTTTGATTTGACTATACTTTAACAGCATAATAATCTGTTTTTATGTATTGGATCAATCATAGAGTAAGCCAACCCACTAAGCATTCAAATAATGAAGTCAACTGTTGAGATATGAAGGATCATTGATGTAATCTTCCAACTTTATTTGACACGTGGCATCTTTATCACCCTACAAATTACAAGAAGAATTGTAGTCCTCAAATTTGGAAAAGAGGGTGCTAGACAAAATCATTTGTTTTGCAATTCCTACATCAAAAAAGATGGGAAGTAATATGATTAAAGTCTAAAAGGAAAGAAGAATTGTTTGTTGATGAAAACATGAAAGAATAAGGAAGGAAACAAAATAAGTGCGGTGTGGTGCTTTTATTTTGGCTAATTGTGATCTATCACTATTGCTAATGCTTCTCATTATGTCATATATATGTTCATGCATAAGATGGAGAAACTAGTGGAGGTTTCTCTCTTTTTTTGAATCACATAAAGCAAATTATTGTTTGAGTTTGGCATGTTCTTGATTAGTGTTGAGGTTTTTGTAGTAGGTGTCAATCCTCAATTTATAATAGAGTTCAAAGTATTTGAATGGAAAAGATGAAAAAAAAAAGTTTGTTTTGATGTGTGATATGAATTATGTAATAAAATTAGATGGATATGAAGTTGAAGTTTTATATTGACATATGATATGAAATCATGTTATAAAATCAGACTGATATAAAGTTGAAGATTTATGTCGAAATGTAATTTGAATTTTTTAAAGGGAAATTGTTATATAATAGTAAATTAGGTAACCTAAAATAATGGAGTAGCTAGGGTTTGATTTAATATGGCTCATAGCAAAACTTTGCAAAAATTGTAGGTGTCTCTCGCCAAAGATTTCGCTCGCCACTCTCCTTAATCTCCCGCTCGCTTACTCACTTTTATGCAAACACACGTGTACAAAAATTGTTTTCGTTGGATAAAGCCTGAGAAAATTGTTAAAGACATATATTTTTGTTCCCTATTCCAGATGTCTCGCTCGACACTCTACCAAATCTCGACTTCGCCAACACTGCCTTTCACACGTATACAAATAGAGTGAAATGTATAAATTGGTTCTGTTTCTGTATAAAGGTGAGGAAAATGTGATACAAATGAAAATCATTATTTTCGTCCTATACCACTATAATTATACAATAAACTACTCCCTCCTTTATTTCTTTTACCTTTCTCTTTTCTCGTTTTTATCAATTTCAAATTGTATCTAATTTCTCTCTGTCATCATTTTATACCAATTTGATTCAATTGTAATTTACCTTTGTAAAGTCTTTTTTGCTTTCTCTCTTTCTCAGTTTACACCCAATCCAAATGTATATAATTGTTCTATACACTTATTTAAAATTAATACAATTCGTTTTATCACTTCGTTATCACAGTTTCTGCCCAAGTTCTTTCTTTTCTTGTTTTATACACTTTGTTTTATACAATTTGCTTCAAACTGTATATGTATAGCGAATTATACAGTTTCTATGTTTGCTATGGAGCGCAATTATGCAAACTTTACTATAGCATACAAATATGAAAATTTTATTTGCTACATGTAAAAGTTGCCCTTTCTTAAATAGTACTCACTCTATCCTAATTTATTTGACACAGTATTATTCGTTTTTCGAGAGTTAAATAGTTTATGTTTGACCGGTAATTTATGCATGAAATCTTCAAAATTTTTGAGAGAAAAATTTATGTATTTATAAACTACGTAAAAAGTACTATAAGTCATAATAATTCATAATTCAAAATATTTATAAGATATATGAAACATATACGGTCAAAGATAGAAACTGCGCAAAAAAAAACCATATTCCCACTTAGAGAAACATTTTACAATAACCATAACTCAGTAAATATTTACATCTAGAATATCAAGATATATTTATATTGCATTTTATAAAGCCAAATCTATTTTAATTTAACCTTCTTCCCCGAACTATCATACCATAAAATATTATAACCCTCATCATTTTTAAAATGTGTATAACGTGATGTATAAAAAAAGTACATATACTGTGATAATCTATTATACATCAGATATACATTCATATACGTTATTACATAGTACATATATATTACATATGTAAATGGTAGGATGTACAAAGACTATATCACTACCTCCGTAAAGTGGAGAGGTTATTTTCAAGAGTCTCTTGGCTCAAAGGGGAAATATCTAAAGAGGGATTGTAAGAAAAGAGATACTTCATTTGTCTTAATTTATGTGACACATTTCGTTTTTCTTAATAGTTTAAATTTATAATGAATTTGTGAATGAAATCTTCAATTTTTATAAAATGAAATTTATGTATTCGTAAACTACATAAAAAAAAACTATCCAAAATATTTAAAAAAACATATAAAAATTTACAGTTGAAGATAGACCTATTTGAATTTTGAAATTTAAAAAAAATCTTTCGTATAAATTGAGAAAAAATAAGTAAACGTGATTGATTAATTAAAGTTATGATAATTAATCGGATGCACCAACTCACAAGACACCAAGCATGATCTCATACTTATTGTAGTATTTTCAAAGTCATTTGGTTAACTACAATGTACGAACTTCCTGCCTTATTCGTTTATGGTATTAAAATATTACTACTACGAACTATTTATTCGGTCTCAAATTAAAA
Source organism: Solanum habrochaites (assembly GCA_027704765.1). Lineage (NCBI taxonomy): Eukaryota > Viridiplantae > Streptophyta > Magnoliopsida > Solanales > Solanaceae > Solanum > Solanum habrochaites. Next base: position 72,610 of record JAKWJA010001793.1, on the reverse strand, counting down.
TAAGTATTCCTTTAACAAATAAAAGACCGTGTTATTCAAAAAATAAAAAATAACGTGTAATTTGTTAAATTATTTTTTATTTAATAAATATTTTTGAAAAATTGAACATTATTAAAAAGATAGAGACTATATAATGATATAGTTAGAAAAATATATTAATTTTCATCTTAAATTTCTTTTAGGTGACACTTATTTTTGGGACATTTTTTTTAATTGTTGTTGGTATTACAAAAGTGAAACTTATGTTGAGAGGAGGAGTTTTAGAAGGCCGAAGGGACCGTTTGGTTAGAAAAATAAAGTTATTTCACACACACACATATATATATATAATATATATATATATATATAATATATATAGATATATGAAATAATTTTTATTAGTGTGATAAAATGGTGAAAATAATAATCCAAAAAACTACCTTCATACTTAACTCCAACCAAATATGAAATAAAATAATTCAATATTTTATCTAAAAATTATTATACTTTATACCTCACGGCAAACGACTCTATTGATTAGTTTGCTTTTATCTTGGCAAAAATGGTGGAAGCTCTTACCCATTATTGCACTCGTCCAAATAATTTGATGCATGTGTTGGTTTTGATACCTTTGATTGGCTAAAAATATAAATGGAAAGAGAAAAAAAAAGATTCCTTAGCAAACGCTTTTAAAATAAAGATGAGTAATAATTTATTACAAATGACACTAAATTGTTTCCCATGTTTGTTGGTGTTTATATAATCTTTTAAATATGCTATTTTTTGTGGTTTTTTTTCTGCTTTCGTCCAAATTTTATTTATATATAGTATTAAAAAAAGCTAAGTGGTAATGATGGATGATGATTAAAACCCTAGGAAGCAAAATTAAATCTCCATTTTTAGTCTAAAGAATAAATGATTTAAATATGAAAGTGAGAATCTTAATTAATTAATTAGTTGGTTGTTGGGTGAGTCCCATTCTTATTAAGTATCTTCAATTGCATTCATTAAGTTACTGAAAATGCACTTATATATAGCCCCACACGTAATATTGTATATTTATCCTAATCATTACTTTTAATTTACATTGATTATATTTTTTAAAATACTTCTTAAATAATTTGAAATTTAATCTACTTGAGCTTGTAATATTTTTTAATACAATTTTTAAATATATAAATTGCATTTCAAAAAATTAGAAACTCTACATCTAAATTCAAATCAAACATTAATTAGTTCGATCGTCTTGCTTCAAATCAAACCCAAAAAATTAAAATAGATAGAGGAGGCATTTATTTTATAATTTCGTCACAAAGAAAAATAGAGTTCGCGATTCCTTAACTTTTTTCTTTTGTGGCTTTTCTCTTTTGGGGTGGAAATGTTGTTGGACCCTTTTTTTTTTTGTTTTATTAGTCACTTTGGTCTAAATATAAATATAAGTATTGTAATAAAATATTTATGTCAATTATTATTTTAAAGGAGTTTGTAAAGTTTAAAATGGACAAATAAAATAAAGAGCAAAAATCTGTTTAAATTGACTTATTTTATTTATTTTTAAGCACTTTATAGTGTTTGGATAAAATTATGTATAGGAGTGTTAAATGGGCGTTAAAATGAGTTGAATAGAAATCAGGTTGAATCTTGACACACCCAAGCTTACTTTGGGCTCAAATGAGTTAAAAACGGGTAAGATCTTGATCAACCCAATTTGATCAAATTAATCTCAATAATTTAACATATTGATATTAACTTTATAATCACAATTTGAATTTCCGCTCAAGAACTTTTTGTTAAAAAAAGAAGAAAAAATGGATAGATAAATCCTTAAAGATGTTAAATAGATAATAATTCATTTTTTCAATATAGAAACATATATTAATAAAAAAAATTAAAATAAATTGAAATTCGAGATTGAATTGGATTCGATTGAGAGTTCTCTTCAAATGAGTTAACTTTAAATTTGTTGAGATTGAACCCAATTTAAATTATCTTGAGTTCAACTCTTAAATTTTGAACGAACTACCTATGTTTGGATTTATTTTTGAACACCCCCTAATTATGTATATATCATAAGTTATAAGCTCGTCCAACTCCGAACCTCACCCCCACCTGGGCACCCCTCGTCATTTTCAAGATGAAAATCTCAAGTTGAAAAAAGTTCATGCATTATACATTCATTTCTTTGAAAATATTTAATTTAATGTTGTTTAATTTGGAGATATGATTGATCCCCCTATGGTTTGCTGTTATAATAGTATACCAACACACAATTGGTATATTTAAATTGTTTTACGTAAAATATTCATATTATACTGTCACCCTATTTTTAAATAATTTTAGTTGGCATTAGCTCCTTTTGATTTGGGAACACAATCAAATTACAAACATGCCATTTAGAGCCCATTTGACTTAGCCAACTTCATTAATGTATTTGTTCTTGTTCAAAAATATATTCTTCTTTTTTTGTTACAAAAAATTAAAAACATAATTTATCAATTCATATAGTTATTTAAATTTTATTTTAAATTAAAATATTTCAAATATTTCTTTTTTTTTTAATTTTTTCTTTATATCAAATGAAACGGTATAACTTAAATTGCAAGTATTGTATTTGGGTCAAAGGGGTTTAAAGAATATTACAGTAATTTGTTTTGAGACAGCAAATTATCTTCTCTCTGTCCAATAAGATTATTTAATTTGACTGACTATACGTATTATTCGCAAGTATTTGTTGATACTGCTTACCAAAACTGCAACAGTGACAGACGGACACTAAAGAATCTGAATATCCTCTATTCCTCTTTTACTGTCTACGATCGAAGTTACGTAGGATTGAGGGATTTGAATAATAAAAAATTATATTTTTTATATATATATGAATGTATATATGATTAAAATAAATTTTTTATGTATTATAGTAGATATTGAACATTTTTGACTTTTTTTTTCATATTTACTTTTTTATATTTTGGACAGTTGGTGAAAATCTGCTTCCTCCCCCCACTCTTTTTCTCTAACTTACTCTATTTTTGGTCTCTATATATATTGCCATATTTCTGCACTTTCTTCTTAGCGCCTTCACATTTGTTTTCTTCCCTTAACTAAAACCACCAATTCCATTCCCAATTTTTAAAATCTTGAGAAGCTATTCTCTTTAATCATTTGTAATCTCATTCACTGTTCACTTGTTGCATCATGTAAATCGGCTATATCTTGTTCGTTTTCTTTTTGAAGTTTTCTTTCGGCTTAGTGCCAAAAAAAAAAAATGGTTTTTCCCTAAACTTCTTGTCATTCCTCACAATTCTTTTCCAGGACAAATTATTATCAAATTCTGTAAGTTAAACAAGAAATTTCATTTCACTGTGTCCAATATTAATTCTCATACCTGATTACATGGAAGAAACATTCGTGCCTTTTCGCGGAATCAAGAATGATCTTCATGGACGTCTATTGTGCTACAAGCAAGATTGGACTAGTGGGATTAAGGCTGGTTTCAGGTATGGATTATTCACTTCTTGTACGATAGAAAGAACTAATTTTTACAAACATTTTTTTTATTCATTTTGAACTAATTTTCAGGATCTTGGCACCCACTACATACATTTTCTTTGCCTCAGCAATTCCAGTGATTTCATTTGGCGAGCAGCTGGAGAGAAATAGCGGTACTTTCATCTATCGAAAAATAACACTATCAATAGATTGACATTACGTTTAAGTAATGTTAACACACTTTTTAGGTCTAGTGTCTGCTTGTATGAGATTAACTTTAAGTGCTAGAGAATGGTGTTGGTTGAGACGGATACTGAAGATTCATATAGTTGACCTCAACTTGTTTGGGGTTGAGGCGTAGTATGTAGTTATAATTGTTGAATTTTTCATTCGTCAACTTGAAAATTCTAACATGAAGTTAACAATTGCAGATGGAATTTTAACTGCTGTTCAGACATTAGCATCAACTGCAATTTGTGGAATTATACATTCCATTATTGGTGGTCAACCTTTGTTGATCTTAGGAGTTGCTGAACCAACTGTAATAATGTATACATTCATGTTCGACTTTGCTAAACAGAGACCCGATTTGGGTCCAGGTCTTTTTCTAGCTTGGACTGGTTGGTGAGTACTGATTCTTTTGTTTTCCCTTGTCCAATATTCAATCATCATTTAGTCTAATCGTCGCGATTTTTTCAGGGTATGTGTCTGGACCGCGATTTTGCTTTTCTTGTTGGCAATACTAGGAGCTTGCTCCATTATTAACAGGTTTACTCGTTTGGCTGGAGAACTATTTGGCATGCTTATTGCAATGCTTTTCATGCAGCAAGCTATTAAAGTAAGTAAAATATATTAATATTTAACACTATGAGGTGTTACTTCTATAATAGAAGTTCTGTTTATCCTTCCTGGTTATAAATCAATCACAAAATAAATTTATGGTCTTTTAATACGTTTTTCATTTCAGGGCCTGGTAGATGAGTTTCGTGTTCCAAAAAGAGACAATCCTCATCTAACCGAGTTCATGCCTTCGTGGAGATTTGCTAATGGAATGTTCGCGTTGGTTCTCTCATTTGGCCTACTGCTAACTGCTTTGAAAAGCCGAAAAGCTAGATCATGGCGGTATGGAACAGGTAAGCACAAATTATGCAATCATATGATGAACTATATTTTTGATATTTTGGTTTCAAGTTGATAACTTTGAACTTGGATGAGTTAAAATTTTGCTTGCTGTCAACAGGTTGGCTTCGTAGTCTTACTGCAGACTACGGTGTGCCACTTATGGTTGTAGTTTGGACAGCAGTTTCCTATATACCATCTGAAAGTGTTCCTGAAAGAATTCCAAGACGCCTTCTCAGCCCAAATCCATGGTCACCTGGTGCTTATGAGAATTGGACTGTTATCAAGGCATATGTTTCTTCCTCTAGCTGATATTAATTTCATTTCTAGTTTTTAGACTCGTGGACGACTAACTTTGATATTCTGGTCCTCTGCAGGACATGCTAAATGTTCCAGTCATCTACATACTCGGTGCCTTTGTTCCTGCAACGATGATTGCTGTGCTTTACTATTTTGATCACAGTGTAGCATCCCAATTAGCTCAGCAGAAAGAGTTCAATCTCAGAAAACCATCATCTTTCCATTATGACTTGCTTCTTTTGGGGTTCTTGGTATGCGAAAATCCATTTTGCTACTTCATAGTTTTTGTTTGCATATATGTTTCGCTCCTCCAACTTGTTTCGTGATGTTCTGCTTTGGTATTCTTCGTGACAGACACTAATGTGCGGCCTTGTTGGTATCCCTCCATCAAATGGTGTGATCCCACAATCCCCAATGCATACAAAAAGTCTGGCTACTCTTAAGCACCAAGTAAAATTCTAGCTCAAGTGAAACTACTTCACATTTGTTCTTCTTTGAATTGTCATACAAACTAATATATCCTTTTTATGCAGTTGCTTCGTAACAGACTAGTCGACACAGCACGCAAAAGTATGCAGAAAAATTCAAGCTTGGGACAACTATATGGGAATATGCAGGAAGCGTATCAACAGATGCAGACTCCTCTGATCTACCAGGAGTCATCAGCTAGAGTACGCGACATGCCTCTTCACTGATTTATGGAGCTTAACATCCTGCATTTTAACCAAGAATTTCATTTTAGCTCATTAAACAACTTGATTTATCTATTTTAACAGGGTCTGAAGGAGTTAAAAAAATCAACAATTCAGTTAGCATCAAGCATGGGACACATCAATGCTCCTGTGGATGAAACCATTTTCGATGTTGAGAAGGAAATTGATGATTTGTTGCCTGTTGAAGTGAAAGAACAGCGTGTTAGTAACTTGCTTCAAGCCACAATGGTTGGGGGATGTGTTGCTGCTATGCCAGTTCTCAGAATGATTCCAACCTCAGTACTTTGGGGATATTTCGCGTACATGGCCATTGAAAGTCTACCAGGCAATCAATTCTGGGAGAGAATATTACTACTATTCACTGCACCAAGCAGACGATACAAGTAATTAACCCCTTCCAAAACGTCTTTTATTAAAATTTAGCTTTTCGAAGGAATTTACTTAACACAATGATGAAATCTTGCTTGCAGGGTTCTAGAGGACTATCATGCTACTTTTGTAGAAACTGTTCCTTTCAAGAGCATAGTAGCATTCACAATATTTCAAACACTATACTTGCTTGCTTGCTTTGGCATTACATGGGTTCCAATCGCGGGGCTCCTTTTCCCTCTCTTGATCATGCTTTTAGTTCCTGTGAGACAATACATATTGCCTAGGTTTTTCAAAGGGGCACACCTTCAAGATTTAGATGCAGCAGATTATGAAGAGTCACCCGCCGTTCCATTCAATCTTCCTATGGTAAATCCCCTTTTCAGTACTCTGATATTTGATTGTAATTTCATAAATTTGAAGACTTGAGGACTAATATTAAACTATGCAGGAGGGTGAATTTGGTTCAAGACCTTCCCACGCAGAAAGCGGGGAGATTTTAGATGAGATGATTACTAGAAGCAGGGGTGAGGTCAAGCGCATTAACAGTCCTAAGATCACAAGTTCAACAGCAACTCCAATAAGAGATACCAAGCTCCTTCAGAGCCCGCGCATATCAGAAAAAGCATATAGTCCACAGATTAACAAACTGAGAGGCCAACAAAGTCCCCTTTCTGGCGGAAGGGGGGCGTTCAGTCCAAGGACCGGAGAACCAAAGCCATCCAATTTGGGCACGAGTCCTCGGACATCAACTCCTAACGACTAAGAGACGATTAACATCTTAAGACTAAGCTAGTTTAATATGCGTTAAGTTTTGTATTTTCATTTGATTATCTCCTTTTTACTGCATTAATTGGGAATGTATTTGTAACATAGCCGTGTATTGATGTTTTATAGTTATAATAGTTGATAAGTTTTTTGTTCATATTTTCTTGTACAACATTGCACAAATATCTTTTAACTCATCTTAATCTCTGACCTGAAAGTAGAGAACTCATCTTGAAGAAAAGACAACACTACATCCTTTATGGTAAGAAATGGTGTAAGAACAACAACAAGCTCTATCATTTAGAGTTGATCTTTGCACATAACATATCAATCGACTTTGCAGATGATATAGTATTGATTGAAGAGATACGCGGTGAGGGTTTTGATAGACTGAATGCTTAGAGGCAGAACCTGAAGCCTAAAGGTTTTAGGCTTGAGAAGAATTATGACTTAATACATAGAGTGCAAGTTAAGTAACGCATCACATGAGGTGGATGTGGAAATGATGATTGATACACAGTTCATTCCTATGAGAGAAAGTTTTAAGTATCTTAGGTCAATAATCCAAGAAAATGGGAGATCGACGAGGATATCACACATCAATTGTATTGAAGTGAGGTGGGTAAAATCGAGGCTCACATCCAATGTACACGTGATAAGAAGGTTTCATCAAGACGTAAAGATAAATTTAATAGAGTTGTTGTTATACCAACTATTTTTTTGGGGCAGAGTATTTTTCGATCAAGAACTCACTTTTTCAAAAGTTAAGTGTAGCGAAGACGAGGATGCTAGATAGATGTGTTGGCACATTTGGAAAGATAAAATTAATTATAAACGATGTTATATGGGGTAAGGTGGAATGGTCTCAAAGGTGGACAAGATATGGAAACTGAGGTTAAAATGGTTCAAGCATGTAAAAAAGGAGGAGCATAATGACTTAGTGAGGAGGTGCTAGAGGTTAGTGGTGATAGATTTAAGGAGAAGTAAAGGTAAAACCAAGGAAGATATAGGTGAGACGACTAAACATGACATGACCCATATTCAATTCACCGGGACATAAATTTAGATAGGAGAATATGAAGGTCGAGAATTAGGGTAAATGATTAGTAAGTGGTTGGATGATTTTCTCTTTCCTTACGGTAGTAGAGCATAGTTCTATGTTAGAACACCTTGTCTAGTCCCACTTCTACTTATCAATATCATTATTATTATATTACTCCATTTCGAATAAGTGTTGCTTTAGCTCATTTTATTCATATTAAAAAAAAAAAAATGTCGATACCAGTAGACGAAGGTCCCTACCCACCACTTTCTAAATGGGTTCCTGCAATTTAAGCACTTGTAAGATACTCTTTACTATAAGTGTATAGTCGGAAATAACCACATACTATTTTCGTCTTAAATTTCTTAGCGATACTTATTTTAGATGGAGAGAAATACTTATATATACTCAACACAAACTTATCTTCAAAGTTGTTACTCTACTATTATCTGTCTTTTTTTAACCTTGGGTAAAGCCTTGATGTTCTTTTTATATTTTTGAAGAATATTTTTCTCTTTCCATGTGAGTCAATGGTAAATAAGAAACAACATTTCTACCTCACACCAGAAATGGGTAAGTCTGCATACACCCCACCCTCTCTAGAACCCACCATATGAAATCATTTTGGATATGTTGTTGTCTTTTGTACTATTCACGCACAACTAATCTGAAATTTAAAAATTCAAAAAGTAAGTACAACCGATTACGCGTATCCAAACAGTTAGAGTTTTGGTTATACAACTAATCTCCCACACATGTCTGCAAGGGACTCCTGCCATACCAATCTAACTCACCTACATCCAGATTAATTAAAGTGGTGTAGGAAGAGAATTGAAGGTGCATATTAGGAGCACTATGCTCAAGAAAGTCAAGCACCCTACCTGATCACAAGGAGGTTAAACGGATTGGAACAGGTGGATAATTAGTGACAACATTGTCATACATATTATGTCTAGATTGTACCCTCCCCTTCCTTCATTGGGAATGTGTCCATCCAAGACCCGAGTCAATTTGGTGAGAGAGGGGTGAGTTGAATATAGCACAAGCATATAGAAAAGGAAATAAAGGTAAGGGTGTGATATAATGAGATAAGTAGTCATTATGAATGCTTGAAGAAAAGGAGAGGACAAAATTGAACCATAGAAAGTATATGGGACAAGCAAAGGTGAAGTTTGTGGTTTTATTTGTATTTGACTTTAAAATAAGTGGGAAAACTTTGAAGATCATGGTTTAATAATTCAGAATATGTGTTCTGTTTTTGGCTTATCTGAGGGAATATTGTTCGAAAGTGAAGATTTGAAAAAGACCATTAATATGAATCATCAAATAATAGACACAGTGTCGGAATTTTCACTAAGATTACTGAGGAGTCAAAGGAGAGGAGTCAACTCATATATATATACATAAAAATTATTTTAATTATGTCTAAACAATATAATTTTTCTGATAAAGAGTATTAGGATGAACCTCTTGACGCTACCTGACTCCGTCTGAGAGAGTGATCAGGTGACAATTCATTTCACGTATTCATGGTCATTCATAACCATGAGCTCTATATTGACTACGTGATTTGGGCCCTACCGTATTCTGCCACTGCAAAATTTACTAACTATGTCATGGATGCACTCTTGATTAATGTACTAAAGCATTCAGTCACTATACAGAGTCTACTCTATTAATAATTGATCCTAACAAGTAGCATTTGCATGTAACTGTAGTCGTAGTATATTCAAAAAAATTAAATTAAATTAAATATAACGTAACCTGGATAATGGAGATTAAGCTAGTCATTGCCTTATTGGAGGATTTATTTTGAACAGTATTAGTGCTTACACACCATAACCGGACTTGGATGAGGTAGAGTTGTCAAAAAGGATTGGCTTAGCCTCATCCGGTCCAAGCCTCGCGGGTTAAGGAATTTGATGTGCTAGGGCTGGCAGATCCTTTATTTTGGAAGGGCCTGAAAATGTTCAATCAACCCAACCCTAGAAGGGTCGAAGGCTTAATTGGGAGCTCCTTTTTTTTTTTTCTTTTTAAACTTAAAATTCTATAACATCAAGAAATGAGAATATTTTCAAATCAAGTATGACAAACAATGGTGTTGTTTCAATGACACAAGCAAAAAATATAGTGTGATTAGCATGTATGTAGGATACTAGATATGCTAGATATACATGTATTTGGTGTGATGTATCCTAGATACGCGAGCGAGATAAGAGAGTAACGAGCATAACGGGAGGGAGGCGAGGGTGCAAATTTTGTCTATGTATCCTACATACATGATAATCCACTTGGATAGAGAGTATCTAGAAACAAATTAACCTAATTTTGAGTTTATGTATCCCGAGATACATATATGTACCAAAATTTGGTAAAATTCATAATATTACAAAATAGTGTGCATTTAAACAATTATCTTATATAATAGTAAGATTATTGTAAGTTACCCTTAAATAAATAGTTGTGGTTAGGGATGTACAAGTCAAATCGTAAAGTTAAATCGAACCGACGAATCAAATCAAACCGAAAAAACCCGACTTGTGGTTTGTTTGGTGGTTGAAAAATAACCCACCGACCATCTGTGGTTTTGGTTTGTGATTGAAAAAAAAAGTCAAACCGAACGCGACTTGTTGATATGTTTTAGTTAATTTACAGTTTTTTAATTTTATCTAATTATATATTATATATATATATATATAGCATATAAATAAATTTAATTGTTAATTATATATAAAAACATATTATGTATAATCGACTTTTTAATATATTTTAGTTAGTTTATAATTTTAAATGTTTATATATTTTATTTCAATTTGGACTTGTAAAATTATTATAAATATTTGTATTTTGTAATTGGATCTCCGAAGTTCCAATTATATTTTTACAGTTTTTCAATTCGAAGTTAAAAATTTACTTATAAATATTTTTTATATTCAGTTTGCCTTTAGCCTCTAATCTTAATTTAACATAATGAACGTTGATATTTTTAAAAAAAATTGTACTCATGTGAATTTTACAATTTTTTCGAAAATATCTATTCACTTGACATTTTTTAAGCTTAGTTAATCACATAGGTAAGTAAAATAGTATTTGATCGCTTTTTCAAATACCGTATAGTAGTAAAAAAAATGAAAAAAACGAAAGAACCAACTAAAATCAAAATAAAAAAAATCGAGTTCATATGGTTTTATTTGGTTTTTAGATTTAATAAATCGACATAAATGATTTAGATTTTTTTTTTAAATGAAAGTCAACCGAAACCGCCTATGTATAACATAGCCACCACGATTGTGGTGTAAATGGGCCGACCCTACTCTGCTCAATCAAGCTGCAAGCATACAGGATCTTATAGGATCGGACTTATAAGTCATAGTTTTAAATAGGCTTGAAAAATCAAATCCCAATCCTGCCGTAATAACAGATTGGGTTAGTCCGGTCTCATAGCCTAAACTATTTTGACGGCTCTAGTTAGACATTACCGACACTCCAAAATAATTTTTAAAACGAATGGAATTAATTTTAAGATCACGTAAAGATTGTAAAAACAATAAATAGGTTCTCTAGCTAATTCCTAGTAATACATTTTGGACTCTACTTTGTACTGATGATGATGATGAGTATGAGCCGTGAAAATTCACAAATAGAGAACTTGTCATTTCAAAAATACATTGCCTCTCCAATGCACCTTATCTTTCTTCTAGCTACTTCTTTTAACTACTAAGTATATTTTTGGTGTATTTGGTTTGTGAACCTTAGTTTCAACATTGACTTGTTTTGAACCACATTGTAATAATCATGATGTTTCTTTGGACAATAATTAGCCCTCGAGCACGTCATTTCCCTGAAGAAAATGCCGCAAATAGTTAAATAGTTAATTGTTTACCAACCATCCTCAAACTATTTTATCAAAAACTCGGCTTATATAATTGTTTTCTATTAAATTGACAATTCTTTAAAAACATATTTTTTAATTGACTTGACTAATTCAATTTAACTACATACTTGCTCAAATTCTTACAATACTTCCACGTGAAATACATCCTAAATTCTCATCAAGAGTTTGAAGTTGTTATATCATGTGGTAGATCAGGGGTGTATCTTACTTTAGTTAGTTAAGTAGAAGGGTATTTTAAGTATATCAATAGTTCGGAGACAACAAATAATTTGCATCAAGTCCAAGGCTGTTTTCCGTACTTCTCTCTTCTATTAGTTACACTTTGTTTGGTTGGTTGTTACGTATAATTTCATAATGTATTGTATTATAACGTATTATTTTATATTGTATCGTGTTGTATTGATTTAAATAATATATTATTTGGATAAATTGTATATTTCTCTTTGACCATTACATATTGTTACACATTCATAATTTGATTGATGAATATATCAAAAAAGTAGGATACGAGGTAGAGCTATTATGAAAAGAGAGGATAAAACCAACGAGGGTTGTGATGGAGGAGTAAGTGGTCTTTCATCCTTAACCAGAGGTCTCGGGTTCGAGCCCCCTCGGTAGAGAGTCACCTTTGTTTGGAAGCATTTTACCCTCCTCCCAATGTGGAACTTTTCGGCGCGAATCTGAATGTAGTCAGGCTCCAATATTGGTATCGAAAACCGGTGAGAAACAAAAAAAAAGTAGAATAAAAGATGAAAATATAATTATTAAATAATAAATAAAGACAAAATGAGAAGACAATATTAAAACTATGTTTCGGATTAATTGTTTATCCCTTGTATTGTATGTTTTATACCTACAATGTTTTGGGTTTTGACTTGTTCCCTTAAATAATTGTGTATTGTAGTGTTACATTTCGTTGTTACGTAAAATGAACCCCTATTTGTATAGAAAAAAAACGCAATTTGTGTGTCCCGCTGTTACTTTATTTCTACTTTTCCAATTTATAGTATTTAGCATAATATTTCCAAATGTTATTTTAACTCTTTATCCTAATTATTAAATCTAATCGAACTCCTACCCTAGAACAAATTAAGGTTTCTTTTTAGTAAATTATAAATCTACAATACAGTATGATAAGATCAAACATAATAATTACAATGTTAATGAAACACACACAACAATACAGTCTAGCCAAACATTATATCTATCATACAATAGAGTACAATACAATTCAATAAATTATGAACAATGGGTAACAATGATCCAAACAAAGTGTAAGGTAACGACGCGATTACACCAAATCGGGTATGTGAAATGATATTTTCATCATTACTTAACGGTGGATTTAAACGATATGATACAATAGAATTTAAGTAATAATCAACACAAATATTGTGTTCAAACTAATAAAACAATACAATGAATAACAATCATCCAAACAAAGTGTAACTAGTCAAGATTTATAATTCAAAGTCATTTAACCATTGATATTTCAACTAAAAAGTCATCTAACTAATAAGTCTTTAATTAAAACTTATTGAGATTAAAAAATAAAACTAAAAAAAATTAAGAAATAAAAAATATTCATTTTAATTATTTTATTGATTCATCCCACTTAATTCAACCCGCTAAAATTATATGGGTGAATTTCAAATGGCGTTTAGCTTCATCTATCCGTCTTTCATAATTATTTAAAGACAAAATTTAGGGAAAATTATATATAATGACAAACTAATAAATTAAATTCAATGCTATAATCACACTTTGATTTAAATATGCTCTGTAGTAAACTGTTTGTCAGTCATCTCTCTCTCTCTTTCAAAGTCTCGCCGACACTCTCCCTCTCTCGCTCCATCTCATTTTTATACAAAACACAAATATATAAAATGCTTGTGTTTGTATAAAGCGAGAAAAAATTGTGTATATATATATTTTCGTTCCCCCCTCGCGCTCTCTCATATCTCGCGCGCCACCCTCACTTATACAGACATAAACGAAATGTATAAATTGTGTTTCTGATTGTATAAAGCGAGAGAAAATTGTATATACACCTGCAAATACATATATCTTCATCTCATACACTTATGATTATACAATACAAATATTCCCCTGCCCAATTTTCTTTTGTGTTTCTCTCTTTCTCGTTTTATACATACACAAATTATACAATTGATTTGTATATAACTGTTTTCTTTTGTATATGTATAGGGAACTATACAAGTGGTTTCTTTGTATATGTATAGCGAATTATACATATTTATGTTTGATATGGAACGTAATTATACAAACTTTGCTATAGCATACAAATATGAATTTTGTGTTTGCTCTAAAATTTAAAGTAATTATAAAGGTTTGAGGAATTTAAGTAGATAAGTTGGTCGATTATTTAAATTTCTTTTTAACCTTAGTGATCCCCTCTTTTATAATTTCTCTTTCTACTAGCCGAAATTTCTAAAATGTTTGAATAGAAATAATTCTATTAGTTGAATTACATGAATCCTTGACTAACTATTACTCCAATTTAAGAAATAAATCAGAAAAAAAGAAAAGAAAAAAGAATTACCGGAAGAAGTAATTGTCCTTGTCTATATTGGGCCGTAAGCGAGAGAAAAAAAATAAAAAGCCCAAATCATAAAAAGCCCAATGTCCGGAAGAATAATAACATGCGTTTGTAAAACAGATCCAAAATTTAATCTTTATTATTACGAGTTCAAAAATTTATGTTTCATATTGAAAGTACAAAGTAATTCTCCATCCACTTCCCAAACCCGAATATATTATACATGACATAATCATATTCATCTAAATTTAAACGGTACTACTTTCTTCGTCCGAAATTGTTTGTCATGTTTGTATTTTTCGAAAGTCAATTTGATTAATTTTCAAAGTTAAATTAACATTTATTCAATATTCTAAATAAAAAATTAGATATTCTAAAACTATATGAAAAGTGCTATAAATTGCAATATTTTGCGTATTAATATGATGAAAAAATACATTTTAAAATGTTAGTCAAAGTTTTTATAGTTTGACTCTAAAAATAGAAACAATGACAAATAATACCGAACAGAGTACTAAACAATTTTCAAAATCTACGAACACAATTAATGTTGTTAATATGTACTATGCTCGTTCAATATTCGAGAGCAACAATTTCCCTAGTTCTTTGAGACAAATATAGAATTTGAAGTTTTAATATTTGTACAACTGTAGTTAAGTCTTTAAGATTATTTAGTTATAGATTCATGTCTACTATTTCTTAGAATTTTATTCAATTTTGACACACAACAATAAATTTATGTACCGTTTTAAAAATAACTATCGAATTGGTACCGGATCCGCCCCTGCCAGTTCTAGTACCTGATTTATGTTGAAGGCAACATGAACCAGTTAACCAATTGTTTTCAACTCACAAAATTAAAATTCAATCTCAAACCAATTATTGGTACATGCACCATATAACAAAAGCTTAAAATTTTAAATTCGTCTATTCAACATAATACAATGATATATGATATATGGAAACGATAAATTATACCTACAAATTAATCAAAGAGAAAGATTAAGGTCTAAACCCTTAGTGTCCTCATGATTAAGGTCTAAACCCTTAGTGTCCTCATGAATTTGATGATCACGTGAGACTCTTTGAAGCTTATTATAACCACTCATCTCATTAATATCAAGGTTTATTCCGTCTAAATTTGGCGAAGAACGCGTAAATGCCTGAGAAGGACTCGAAAAGAAGAAATCCTTGTGATTACTACTTTTAACCTCCTCCTTAATTCCCTTATCATCACTCTTCTTCTTCTTCTTAAGCTCGAATTTTTCAGCTAATTTGCATTGCGCGGTCTCATTATTTTTGGGCATGTTGGTACTACTACTATTAATTAGCAATTGAGAAGCATGGTCTTTGAAGTTTCTTATGAGTTCATAGAACTTGTTCATCTTCTCTTCTTCGTCGTCATCAAATTCTGGGTACTCTTTCCTCTTCTTGCTCTCAAAAGTTTTCATATTAATTTGATATTTTTTGTGGTACTAATGGAAATGTCACGGTTATTAGTAAATATATGTATAGGAAAAAAGGGTTCAATTTTTGTGCAACTTCGTGGTTCCTTCCACGCTGCTACAAAACGTACGTACATATAATATAACATGTCAAAAGCCCCACTCAAAGTCTTGGTCTTCTTAGAAGACACTTATTTATTTTTGACATTATTTTTCTTATTTTGAAGTCCATGTAATTAACCATTGTTTCAACAAAAAAAAAAAATTACAAACACATACCTTTTTATATTTATACCCACTAAATAATTGCATTACATATTTTCAATTAATTTGGTTAACTGATACCAAATCAGTGTCTTATATGAACTGTATTGCTATATTATTAAGACCGGTAATTTCGCTTAATGAATATTAAATCAGTATATATATACTGTATTGTTATCATTAAGATTTCTTATTTATAAATTAATTTTTATCGATACTGCCTTCTCCCCTTCTCTCTATTGACTCCATCGCGTCAAATTTTTAATGTAAGAAACCTTACTGGATACCACCAATCTATATAGTATCAATTAAGTACTTATCTAACAGCAACCCTTAATGTACCACAACACTAGGACATATACTCTCATAGTATCATTGCTATAATTAATGAATAATTTCTGAATAAGAAACATAATGATACCAATGCCGTATACTACATAATACTGTTTTTTATAAATCATTTAAGGCGAATTTATCAGTTTATGATACTAATACAATATATTATACTAATTTAGTTAAGAGAAAATTTTCAGCCTTGATGAATGAGAGGTATTGGTTATAATTTTTTTTTTTTAAAAGAATGAATATTTCTTGATTGCTTTGGATTGAAAATAAACATGTAATTATTTTAAATTTTATGATTCATTATGCAGTTTTTCCTTTTAATATCTTCAACTTCAACCTAAACCGCTCGTATCGACCCCCATAATCAAAGACAAACTATTTCTACCTTGTCTTTTTGCGACTTGGCATCTGAACTCTTTGTGTCAATTTAAGGCCAATTTTCCAAAGTGACTAACTAGACAATAAAATTTTATTTGTTTGGGAAAATTATGTAGAATAACAATTCTTCAGCCTATATTAGGTATTATAACTATGATTTAAGAAAATTGTAATTTGCGGCTATAGTTTATTCAATGCTTGTTCCTTACCTGATTTATATAATTTGCATGCTTCGTATAAATTGTATAATTCAATTTCTGATTGTATAAATTCAGAATTTTGTAACCTTAATTATTTGTATATGATTTATGAAAAATTCATAGTAAATTACCGTATCTGTATGCGCAAGCGAATATAGAAATGGAATTCTGAAAAATTCTAAATGCATAAATATAGAATTTGTATACCCTATTTGCTTATTCGCAAGCGAAATATAAAAATAGATAAAAATATACAAATCGTAACCTCCATAGCAAATGAAATTATAATTGTAAAGAACAATTATCAAAACTATAGCTATAAAACCTTATTTTATCTATATGTTTGCTAAAAACTTTCTCAAAATTAAACCACCCAAAATAGACAACGTGAATGACCTAACTTGACCATAATGTGGTCTCGTGTGATAATAGGTCATATATTGTTGCTTAAGATGGAGGAATAAGCCCATACTAAATATGAAAGTTGCAAACACCTTAAAAGGAAGAGCCCTCACAATTATTTGGGCTACTAGTGTCACTATACATATTTTCTTGGGCTAGTAACTTCGGTATACTTTGTTGTACATTTATGCACGAAAGGTCTCTTGTGGGTTGTGGCTAATATTAGATGAAAATATTGCAAATTAGAGGATTCCATAAAATGTATAATTTCAGAGCATCAATTAGTTTATTCTTATTTTTGAGAAGATAGAAAGGTTGTTTTCCAAAGACACTTAATTGGGTAAGTTGCGAAAAAGAGACCATAACAACAAGATAATAGAGTCAAACCGCTAAAGTGAGTGTTGTAACCCCCAAAATATTTGGAGGCCCAATTACTTTCATTTGGTGTTCAATATGGGCATTGAAGTTTAGGCAAAGGACAAAAATTACATATTTTAAAGTTAAAATTATTATTTATTCCTTATAAGTTTATATTTACAGAAATTTCAAATCGATACAATAATATAGGTGTTGATACATTAATCTGATAAGCGAGATACATTAATCGCTAAGTAAGATACATTACACTTTATACATAATACACTAAATTGATGTACATTTTTATACACGATACACTAATTTGATAAGTGAGATGTATTAATCTAATGCGTCAGATATATTAATCTAATACGCTGATACATTAATCTGATGCGCGAAAATGAGGAATTTTGAGAGTTTATAAAACTGATAAGGAATAATGATGGTAAGAGAACTTAAAAATAGGATTTCAGTCATGTATCCTTGAATTTTCCTATTAATTTGACTTTGATAAATGCAAAGACAAATAAAGAGGAGAACGTTCTCTCACAAGATTTCTTTTTTATTCTGAGTCTTGAACCCAAGACCTCTATTGAGAAAGAATGAAATATAATTTCTATCTATAATTTTTAAAAAAAATCATAAATTATCAAAAATAGATCTCTTATTTACAGTTATTTTAAACCCCAATCATATTGAATCGTATATCTATTATATATATATTATTATATATATATATATATATATAAATAATATATATATATTATATAATATATAATATATATATAACCCACTTTCTATATACCTAAAGGGGAAAATTGTATATAATACACACTAATAACCTAAATAGATAGATAGTACTAGGTTGATTTAATTGTTCTCCATAAAATGTTCCAAATTTGCCAGGCGTCTCTCTCCGAAAAAATCTCGGCTCGCCACGCTCCCGTTTCGCTCTCTCGCTCACACTCTCTCCGTCATCTCGCTCGTCTCTCGCTTTATACACATAAGTGGTTAAATCTGTTTCCGCTATTCTGTTTTGTATAGCGAGAGCACGATTGTATATCCCATGTAAAACCTATATCTCCGTGTTACCACCCTAATTAACATTTACAACATTTACTTCAGTAGAATTGTAGAAAAATGCAATTTTATACACATATTGCGAGAAAAAAAGGCCAACAAATAATACATTGCGAATTAACAATTGGCATGAGATAACATTTTCTCTATCTTTATTACAAACAGAAGTGTATATATTGTGTTGCTGTTTTTGTATAAAGCGAGGAGAAAACATTATCTTCTGCTATCACATTTATATTATGCAATATATATACAATTTAATTCGATTCAATCGTATCAAAATAACTTTTATAAAATAATTGCAAAGCGAAATAGGCAGCGAATTATACATTTGGCATTAAACCCCCTTGCAAGTGAAATGGATAGCGAATTATACCATTGCAAGGCGACATAGCCAAGCGACTTATACACTTAGGCCAACTAAAAACAAAAATTTTTATACAATTGTATATGTATAGGCGAATTATACAGTTTTATGTTTGCTATAAAGCACAATTATGCAAACTTTGCTATAACATACAAATATAAATTTTTTATTTGTTATATTTGAAAGTTGCCCCAACTAAAGCTCTGTATGTATATATATATATTGTATACTTCGAACATATTTGATAAGGTGTCCACTTTAATTCCAAGGTTGTGGTTGGCTTGAGTACTGGCAGCCTTCTCTCTTTTCCCCACTTTCTAACCAAGCAAACAAATTCCTTTTTCTTGGCGGTATAATACTGTACTCATCAGTTTGACTATTTCACACTTTGCATACTGTACCGTATGAATTACATAGAATTTGTAAATTATTTCGCTCAGACCAAGATATAACTCCTTATTCAAATACAAAATAACAATTATAAAGTGAAATAAAATTTAAGAAAGACACATCTATTTATGATAAACATATTTATATTTTTTTACAAGTACGAATACAAAACGATAAATTTTTGTCCTTTAGTGACCCTTATCAAAGGAATAAGTTTTAGGTTGAATAATAAAATTTATTTTATATTTAATTCGAATAAAATCATAAATATATAACTTATTCATAAAATAATTATTTTATTTTATTATAAATTAATAATAGAATAAATTCTAAAACATATTATTTTAAAATAACTTGCTCCCGATCAAATAATCGTTAGGGGAAGGAATCTAATCCTTTCTCCTAGGGAACTTTTCAAGTGTTACAAAAAGTAAATGGGAGGAGCCTTGCACTGTTACAAGAATGGGTCTGATTTGATTTTTTACTAGCAATACAACAGTATAATACTAAAGTAGCCAGAAAGCTGAATAATACATTCCCTATTTTGATATTGTTAAAAAGGTGTAGCTTAAAAGGGAGGTACAAAAAAGCATAGGGAGGCAAGGCCACTCTACTTTCTAAAATGGTTCATCTTTTTTTATGCAATAAAATATTAATTTGTATGATATTTTTTATAAGATATTGAAAAAATATATATATCATACTATTTAACAAATGGTACTCTAATTTTACTATAATTATATAACATTTCTATTATTTTTAAAATTTTAAATTATACTTTAGAACTTTATATTGAGATTATCATATAAAATGAGATCGGAAGAAATACTAACGGATTGTTTGGTATAAAGAAAAATGATTTTTCTAATAAATATATTTTTAGAAAAGTAAACATTTTTTTAAAAGAAATTAGTTTTTGGTGTTTGTTGTTAATTAACAAAGCAAAACATTGTATCAGAAGCATTTATATAAAAAACCGTAGTAGAAAAATATTATCGAGATGAAGGTGGAGGTGGAAGCTATAGGGGTTGTTGGAGGATTAGTTGTATCTCTGGATTTAAGTCAAGGTTCTTAATGTTAATTTTGTTGTATTCAAAAGTTATGAACTTATACCTATTATTTATAGTGTAATTTTAAAATAAATTTATGTTTTACGTTCAAAGTATTCGATTCATATAAATATGATGTCACTATGTTGTCTCCACCGCTGGATCAAGGTGTGTTGAAAAATAAAAAAATTATAAAATGTCACTTATAAAATTATTTTTTCCTACTTTCCGTAGTTTCCCATAATTGTTATCAACCATACATAAAAGAAAAGAGAGAAAAAATGCACAAGTATTCTCCTATAGACTATCATCAAAATCTTAGAGACACATCTTAACTTATTCTTTGAATTATTTTTTTTTTAAATTTTATATACATTTTGTCTTACGTGACACATTCCGTGACTACAACACAATTGAGGCGCATGAGAGACATTTGAATGCTACGTAAGTAAAAAAGGTGCACAAACTTAAAAAAAATAAGTTGAGGGATAATAAGATCTTAATTTAATTAATGTGTGTCTTTGAGATTTCAATCATAGTTTAGAGAGATACTTGTGTATTTTTCCTTAAAAAATGTTAATCTGTGTTAGCCACACCCTAAGAAGTCATTTGGTAGCTGAATAAGATTCAAATCATCAATGTATTATTTTTTATTACTTATATAAACTTTGTCGTTAAATAGAAAATAATTATTTATCTGTAAATTACATATGATGAGAGTACTGAGATGATTGACAAACTACTAAAACGATCCACATAACCTAGATGGACGTAATATATATATACTCGAACTATCGAGTGAAGTCGAAGATAGTATAAGCGAGCTATATATATCCGAGGTATTCTCTATTATATGGGCTGCTAACCACATACTACTAGCATAGATAATCACTTTAATCCCCTTACTCGGAAACATCTCAACGTCCCGTACACATAAACCATCGGATAAACAACAAAATAGCTATACCTATTAATAATATCTATATAATGTTACGATATGTGAAATATTTTTTTATTCTACTTCATGTGGCCAACCACCACACAACCACCATAAACCACACTGTTAACACTGCTAAACTAACTCAATACTCCACCCTCCGCAACGCATCTTTTAAAAAAAATGCTATATCCTTTCTCTATTAATTCCAGTGTGTTTAAAAGCTAGATTTTTTTTTGGGTAACATAATTTACAGATTGCCAGTCACCTTTCGGCACTCCGCACATGACATGGGTTAACGGGAGACGGCGCAGGACACAAGCATCCGTTGTACTACAGGACGCCGAAAATGTATTATCCACATATGTTACAAACCCTGATCAACGGAGTGATATATTTAGGGACGGAACAGACAAGATAAAATAGCGGTTATGCTAACAGGTTCTTACTACCAGAAGTTTGTTGACGTGCGTGCCTGCGGCCCAAATCGAAAATCAAATACAGTGCATTAACAAAACAGGTAAACAGAAAAAAAGCATTAAGATTTATCAAAAGTACTTATCCCATAAACAGGAATCGTTGTATTGGGGCAGCGGAAGAGAGCGCGTAGAAGGACGCTACGAAGAGAAAAGACGGACCACTTTTAGAATGAAAACAGAATTAAGGGTAGAAGCAGACACAGAATGGCAAAGAAGTGGGACTCGGTCAGGAAAAAGAAGGAAATGCGGGCGGAGGCAGAGATTCGTGGGGTGTTGTTGGTTTTTAGAAGCAGCTTAGCTAGTTAGTTTAAATATGTTGGTGCAACCGTCACCTCACTTTCTTTTTCAACCATATAGCATCATAACTAATATAATACTAATATAAGCTATAATAATCTCTAGGCATAGAATCTAACCATTATTGCTTTTCGTTATGGAGGACATATCCTTTTCCTTTTGTTTTCCTCTTAGCAGGAACTCAACTTCATAAATTTTTGCGCATGCGCCTCCAATATTTGCTTTACGCTCTTTCGACCTACCATAATTACCTATAACGTTTTTAGAATAGATATATAGACATGTTAATTTTGTTTAAATTAGATTCGTGGTAATAGATAATCATCCATAATTTTATCAGGCTATATTTTTATAGTAATAGATGATCTGCCTTTTATTTCTGAAGGTTTCTCATCATCTTCTTCTTCGATTTTTATAATAATGTCTTTATTTGTAAAATAGTTGAAGTCTTTACCAGTGGTATTATATCGTCATATGAAATTATGTATAACCATCAGTGGCGGAGTTAGGATTTTCAATAAGGGAGTTCAAAATTCGTAGACGGAGTAGTCGAAGGGGGTTTGACATATACTATATATACCTAAAATATTAGTTTAACCATGTATAAATAAATATAATTTTCTGTCAAAGGGTACCAAAGCGGCTCTGCCCCTGATAGCCATAGTACTTGTAACGAGATGAAATTGAGTGTCGAATTTATAAAATAATATATAAAATATAAATAATAATATATAAACATAAATAAAATAAAAAAAAAGTTTATCATATAAAAATAAAAAATAAAATTCTTGAATGAAACTTAACAAAACTTACCAAATATGTTAATTAATTAATGTAAGTGATATTTTAGTCTTAAAAAAATAATTTTTTGCTTTTGCTTCTCATATTTTTAAAGAGGCATAATTTTTAGCTTCTTCCCAACAATAGAATTTTTTTTATTGCTTTTATTTAAAAGCAATTTGGACGGTTTGTCAAAACACTTGATCTTTCTCCCAACAACAACATCAAACAGGCTCTAAAGATAGTGTGCATTGTATGAAAATATTTATTTACAAAAATATTTTTCACAATTATGATGAAAAAGATGTAAAACTGCTTTTGAGGGGTATTGAGTCTTTACTATGCTAATTCATGTATTAGGGCGCCAGATTCCATTGGCTAATACACAAGAAAAATCGAGTAATTTGAGGCGATTCTTAAAAAAGGCTTATAAATGCGAAAATGACGTTAAAAATAAAGTGAGTATACAAGAAGGTTACCCGATTCATTAGGAGATCCTAATATAGATTTTCGAGAAAAAAAATATTTGAACGCTCCGGGCACAAAATCCATGGACACACAAAAAGTTAGATAATGTAGTCGATTCTTAAAAAAAGACTTGTAACTCGGAAAATATTCGTTGGGGGAGAAATAATGTAATTATAATGTGACTGTTGCGCGCCGAATCATTATGATCGTCTTCATAAAAAGTTGTTTTTAGATTTTTTGGGTGGGGCTCCTGGAGGCCAAATCTATAGGCAAATACACACAAATATCAGGGAATTCGAGCGAATCTTAAAAAATGAATTGTCAATGCAGAAACGAGCATTAAAAAATGATGTGTATATACGTGACGGTTCACCAACTCATAACGGTGGTCCTTATAAAGTTTTTTGAAAAATAAATTTTGGGTGCTCCGGCGCCTGATCCATGGTCAAATACACATGAAATTCAAAAAATTTAGGTGATTTTTAAAAAGGACTTGCAAATGCGAAAAATTTACATGGTGTGAGTCTACATGAAGGTTCCCTTCCCCAACTCATTACGGCTTTGATTAGCAGAGGTAATGCCTTCTCCATTGAAGCATTTTCTATGGTGAGTCAGCGAGGATATTGTTTGTGTTGCTTTAGGTAACGACTTGATCCATGTCTAATAGACACCAGCCATTCTGTTAAATTTGGCGGAATTTTTGTACATGACACATACTTTGGGGTGTAGAGCAATTGTTTTCAAATGTGAAAATGAGCATTTTAATAACCTGTATCTAAATTTAGGGGTTTACGTGAAGTGGTGTTGCCCTCCGAACTCTTCCTACCTGTGGAGTGCTTGTCGCTGTCATTAAAGTTTTCGAAAAAACTTTTTTTTTGGGTGCTCTAGGTGCTTATCCATGATTTTTTAAAAATTTGTGTTATTCTTAAAAAAAGATTTGTAAAGCGAAATTGAACGTTTAAAAAATGGTATGAGTATACGTGAAGGTTTCTAAACTCATTATGGAGATTTTCATAAAATTTTTTGTGAAGATTTTTTTGGGTGCCTCGAGCGTCAGATCTATGGGCTAATACACATGAACATCAAGAAATTTGGGCAATTCTTAAAAATAGAGTTGTAAATGCAGAAATGGGCATTAAATAAATGGTGTGAGTATGTGAAGTTTCCCGAACTCATTATGGAGGTCTTTATAAAGTTTTTTGAGAAATTTTTTTGGATGCTCAACTTATTATATGCTAAAGATCAAGAAATTGAGCGATTCTTAAAAATTGACTTGTAAATGTGAAAATAAGTGTTAAAAATTGTGTATGAGTATACGTGAAGGTTCCCAACTCATTTCGTAAGTTCAAATAAAATTTTTTTGGGTGCTCCGGGCGCCAAATCCTAGACTAAGACACACTAAAATCGTGAAAAATTAAGTGATTCTTAAAAAAGGAGTTGTGGAAATAGGCGTTTGATAAATGGTGTGACTACACATGAAGTTTCCCCAACTTATTACGGAGGTCTTCATAAAGTTCTTTGAGAAAATTTTTTGGTTGCTCCAGCGCTAGATCCATGAGCTAATACACATAAAAATCGGAGAATATGGGTGATTTATAAAAAAGGGCTTGTAAATGTAAAAATGTACGATGAAAAAATTGTGTGTATACTTGAATGTTCTCCAACTCATTATGAAGGTCCTCATAAAGTTCTTTGAGAAAATAATTTTAGGTGTTACGGACACCAAATCCATGGGCTTAACACACAAAAAATTGAAAATTTGGGAGATTCTTAAAAGAGGGCTTGTAAACACGAAACTGAACGTTAAAAAATTGGTGTGAGTAAACGTGAAGGTTTCCCAACTTATAACAGTGGTCCTTATAAAGTTTTTTGAGAAAAATATTTTGGGTGCTCTGGGCGGTAGATTAATGTGCAAATACACATGAAAAATGAAAAATTTGGTCGATTTTTAAGAAAAGCTTATAAATGCAGAAATGAGGGTTAAAAAATGGTGTGAGTACACGTGAAGGTTTTCCCTCACTCATTAAAGAAGTCCTGATAAAATTTTCTGAGAAATTTTTTTTTGGGTGCTACCAGCGCAATCTATGGGCTATTAATACTAAATCGAAAATTGGCAAAAAAAAAAAGCGATTTTCTAAATGACTTGTAAATAATGGAAAATGAGTGTTAAAAAAATGGTGTGAGTATACATGAAGGTTCCCCAACTCAATAATGAGTCCTCGTTAACTTTTTGGAGAAAAAATATTTGATGCTCTGGGCGCTAGCTCCATTGGTTAATACACACAAAAATCAAAGAATGTGTGCGATTCATAAAAAAGAACTTGTAAATGTGAAATGAGCGTTTAAAAATGATGTGAGTATGTATGAAGGTTCCCAACTCATAACGGAGGTCTTCATAAAAATTTTTGAGAAAGAATTTTTGGCTGCTCTAGGCGCCAGATCCATGGACAATATAACAAACGAAAAATTGAAAAATTTGGATATTTTTAAAAATAGGCTTGTAAATGCGAAAATGGGTGTTAAAAATGGCGTGAGTATACATGTAGATTACCAACTCATAACGGAGGTCCTTATAAAGTTTTTTAAGAAAAAATATTTGGGTGCTCTTGGTACAAGATCCATTGGCTAATACAAATGAAAATTGAGAAATATTGGCGATTCATAAAAAAAGATTTGCAAATACGGAAATGAGCATTAAAAATGGTGTGAGTATACGTGAAGGTTCCCAACTCATTATGGACGTCCTCATAAAGTTTTTTGAGAAATTTTTGGGGTGCTCTAAGTGATAGATCCACGGGCAGATACACACAAAAATGAGGAAATTTTGGCGATTCTAAAAAAGGGCTTTCAAATATGAAAATGGACGTTAAAAAAATGTATACGTGAAGATTTTTCAACTCATTATGGATATTTTCATTCTCCATGCACTAGATCCATGGGCTATACTAATACTCATGAAAATTGAGAAATTTGGGAAATTCTTAAAAAGGGCTTGTAAATGTGAAAATGTGCAGTAAAAATGGTGTGAGTATACTTGAAGGTTTCACAACTTATCACGGAGGTCCTCATAAAGTTTTAAAGAAAAAAATTTGGTTGTGTTGCTCCGGTGCGAACCGATCCATGACCTAAAAATACACTAAAAATTGAAAAAGGGTTAGTCTATTTCTAAAAGAAGGGTTGGAATGCGGAAATGAGCGTTAAAGAAATGGTGTGAGTATATATGAAGGTTTCCGAACTCATTACGTAGGTCCTTATAAAGTTTTTTGAGAAATTTTCTTGGGTGCTATGGGTGCCAAACCCATGGGCTAATACACATGAAAATTCGCAGGTGATGTTTTAAAAAAGGTTGTAAATGTGGAAATGGACGTTAAAAAATAATGTGAGTATACTTGAAGGTTCATCAAATCATTACAGAGGTCCTCTTATAGTTTTTTGAGAAAATTATTTTTGGGTGCTCCATGTGTCAAATATATGTGCTAATAAATATGAAAAATTGGGAAATTCGATGATTCTTAAAGAAGAGCTTGTAAATGTAAAAATGAGCATTCAAACAATGGTGTGAGTATATATGAAGTTCCCAACTCATTACAGAGATCCTTATTATGTTTTTTGAGAAAAATATTTCGAGTGATCTGGACGCTAGATTCATGGTCTAATACACACAATAAATTAAAAAAATTGAGAGATTTTAAAAAATGACTTGTAAATGAGGAAATGGACATTAAAATTGTGCGAGAATACGTGAAGGTTCTTCAACTCATTACTGAGGTCCTCATAAATTATTTTGAGAAATTTTGTTTTGGTTCATCAGGCGCTAGATTCATGTGCTAATTAATACACAAGAAATTTGAGAAATTTCGAGGATTCTTAAAAATGGTCTTGTAAATGTGGAAATGACGTAAAGTTACTGTGGTCATGATCAATGAAGGTTCATACCCTCCATTACGAGGTCTCTCAGAAAGTTTTTTGAGAAAACAATTCTGTGCTGGCCGGGCACTAGTGCCGATTGGGGCTATATACACGTAAAATCTAAAAGTTTTGGTGATTTTTAAAAAAAGATTTGTAAATGTGGAAATGAGCGTTAAAATTGTGAGAGTATACTTGAAGTTTTCCTAACTTATTACAGAGGACCTCATAAAGTTTTTTGAGAAAAAATATTTGAGTTCTCCGGGCGCCAAGTCCATGGGCTAACACACACGAAGAATTGGAGAATTTCGGCGATTTTTAAAAAAGTGCTTGTAAATGCAGAAATATGCGTTGAAAAAAATAGTGTGAGCAATGTGAAGGTTCCCTAACTCATAACAGAGGTCCTCATACAAATTTTGAGAATTTTTTTTGGATGTTTCGGACGCCATATCTTTGGGCTAATATCACCTTGTATTATTATAGTATTAGAAATACACTTCTCAATATCACAATGGAGTGTATAACATGAAAAGTGTACCAAATAAGGGAAAAGTAATATACATAGTTAATGCCTACATTAATTTTGTTAGCATACTCTACCAAACAACTCCTAAATGAGTTCAAAATATGAAAAATAAAACACACATAAAGCCAAAGGATACATAAAAAATAAATCTCATTACATAGATATAGTATAATTTTCTATGGAAGAGATTTCGAACGAACTCCATTGATTCAACCTAATTTCGCTCTTTTTTATTTAATTGTCAGTTAATGCCAAACTAAAATTTATATTTCTGTCGTATGCCTAATAATATTTCGCACTTAATAGACCTATTTGTCGCAAAGTAGAAAAGAAGATCTAACAATATGAACAATGATTCTTATTGAAAAAAGTATTTTCTTTTTTTTATATTGCTTTTTTCTGTTCTCTTCTTATTGGCTCTAAACTTGCCTATAATTAATTTCACCAACAAAAAAGTATAAAATTTTAATATTCCCTCTTATCCTTTATTTTTATTTATTTATTAGCCATATATAGAAGCGTATTGGGTCTAAAGAAGGACGGAAAGTTGGCACTAAATTAGCATAATTTTAATTAGGTTACATCATCACCTTTTAAACCTTGTCATGTTAATGAATTATAGTGTGCTGCAAATCATTTAATAGATATATATTTAATTGCATAATGGAAGTATGACATTCTATTATTTTGTCATCTCATGGTTGGTACTATATATGAAAATTCACAATGTTTATTTGAGCCGCAATATGAGAAAATTTGAAATCAAAAAGGAAAAAGAACAAAAATTTTGCATTAATTATGTTAATTTTGTTTTTTGTTCTACTTTTAGTTTTCAAGACAATGGATATTTTCACCTAACAAATTCACAATGGTGAACTTTCTAAGCACACGTTTCGTCTCAATTTTTTAATTATTTTTTCATTTAGTGTTCGAATTAGTTTGTGCAATTTTTATTTTATATCTTTTATTTAAGTTAATATAAGAATTATAATTTTTTTAATTTTGCTGAAATTTAAATTCAAAATCTTACGATCTTATTTTTATAGTGTTTTTTTTTATCTATTGAATTATTTGAACGTTGGCCTATTGACCTTAATTAATTTCTGACAAAGTTATCATACTTCAAGGTTGATACAATTTTCTAATTTCTAGTAGTGGTTAGGCATGAATTTAACTTCAGCATTTGAAAATAATGAATTTTAACATTTGTAAATGTTAGTTTTTATGCTTTATTTTTTGAACTTCAAGTGATAATAATTAATAATAATGGCTGTTTTATCGTATTTTAATTTAAAGTACAATATAGATTTTTTCCCTCTTAATCTTTGACTTAACATACAACCTGAATTACTCTATTTTTATTCTATTTCAGCTCAAGCCTCAAATAACTGCGCTAGATTATTTTTTTTATAATAGTTTTATTTGAATAAAATTATTGAAGCTTATAGACCTTTTCTGTTGACATTGGCATTAGGGCCATTTTCTAAAATTCAAATATCTGAAGAATAAAAATGAAAAATCAACCAACCACAATTTTGGGGAATTCGTGCGAATGACCCCTCTGTACTATATATACACATTATCTTCTTAGTTGCTATTTGCAGGATTCAACTTTCTATATATAAAAGAATCTCCAAACTTTTTGAAAAGAAAACCTTACAAATTATCACAGTAACTTTAAAAAAAAAAATGTATTTCGAGATATTTATGAATTTTCAAGAATAAACATAAACGGCTGATCATCACAAATACTATATTCGTCCCATTTTATATGTCACATTTCGGATTTCAAGAGTCAAATAAGTTTATCTTTGATCGTAAATTTTTCATAAATCTTTTAAATATTTTGAATTATTAATAATTGTATCTCATAGTACTTTTTACGTAGTTTACGAATATATAAATTTCATTTCAAGAAAATTGAAAATTCCATTAGTATATTTCCAATTAAGCTCTGTTTGACTCTCAAAATATAAAAAGTGTCATATAAATTGGGACAGAGAAAGTACTAAAAAAAAATAAAGAGACATTTAAATGAAGGTACCACACAGAAGCAATCATATTATTATTGACATAAAGCACAGAAACTATTACATCAAATAGAAAAACCTAAAAGACTATACTTTAAAGTAAATCTCAAGGAAAACTTACATTATAGCAAACAATAAGCTCCCTTTCTAAATCTAAAATTACATTATACGGATCGATGTTTCGGATTATTATCCCCATCTCAAATCCATCAATCTCTTACTTATACTATAAAAATCTCAATGATCTGTACAAAAAACAAACAAAACGCTCAGTCAGGGAATATTAAAATTCAGGACGAAGAACAATACCCTAAGTCATTATTTTCAAACACTTTTGGAGGATTTCCCTCTAACAAACAAAAAATAGGCGGAATTGTTAATGTCTCTTGTCCTCCATAGGCGTTCCAGCAGAAGGGATCCAACACTAATTCGCCTTTCGCAGGCAAAAGTTCAATGTCTGAAAGTGTTATATTCGTGCAAGGGATAGTGTCACTACAAGCAAAATGCATTGGAGGGCTTCTTATATCATACGTTCCTTTAATACTTGAGTATTCAATATCTGAAACAGACACTGCTGAGGTCCGATTGCTGCAATCTTTCGAAAGACAGTAAAATTGATCGATTATAATGGGGTTACGTACATTGTCCATATGAATGTTGAGAAACGAAACTCCTGATACTGCTCCAAATCCCCCTTGCCATGTCTTGATCCTCACACCGTTGTCTGATTGCTTTATTACTGAGTCGCGAACTGTGATGTTTGATACACATGCTCGCGAGTTGTGGTTGCCTAAACTCCCAATGCTGTAAAAATTAGAGTTTAAGTTTTATACACTTGACAGTATTCAAACGTTAAAACAAATTAGGATTATTATTAGGTCTTACCTTATTCCATGTCCTCCAGGTCCACATGTGAGATTCCTAATATCCACATCGTAACATCCTGCTCCTATTGATACACAATCGTCACCTAATATTTTAAATTTTGAGTCATATGCATGTCAGATATATTGCAAACCAGAGTCATAAATACTCGAAGCGAAGTTAATTATGGTACCGTTAGAGATGAGGGAGTCATAAATTTCAACATTGCTGGTTTGCTCAATGTGAATGCCATCAGTGTTGGGACTCCAAATGGGAGCTGTAATGTGGAGGGATTCAATATGCACATTTTTGCAGTTATCAAATCTGAAATTAAATTGGGGGCTATTCTTCATTTTAATTCCTTGCACCGTTAGATTTGAGCTCATGAAGAATCTAATGGCCTGCAATTTACGTACCAAATTAGAATTCAGAAAATTAAAATGAATGAAACAATATAAACTATTTTTATTTGTTAGAGATGTCTAGTGGTGGAAGTTTATTTTTTCACTTACAATTGGGCTGTCACATGGTCCAGGTAGTGTACTTCCTTTAGGTCCCTGTTGTAGTTTAAGTGTACTGAGGATTAGATAGTTTATATATATAAAGATTATTGAAAATAACCGACGCATAAATTGTGATAGAATAGTTGGATTCCACCCTTAATAAAAAAATTTCGGGTTCAAGCTAAGTGAATAGAAAATATCTTGTTGTGAGAGTTACCTCTAGAAATAAGCGCTACAATACACAAATCTAAATTAATTGAATTCAATACAGATACTGAAATCCAAATAAAAATAGAAAAAAAGATTATTGAAATCAACCACTATCCCATATATAGTGGAGTCAAGAGAAAGAACAGTATCATTGTATTGGATTGGTAAATATTTATTTATTTTTAATCAAAAATTTCAATTCAAATTTTTTAAAATATTAAATTACCTCTTTATTTTATAGGACTTTTTAATAATATGAATATCAAACACTTATCGAGACATGGATACTAATCTACTCCCCAATCCCCATATATACATACCTTATGGGGTTTACAAGGAAGATTCCACCACTCTTCTCCTCTTCCATCTATGAGGCCTCCACCTTGTAATGACAACTCATTTACTCTATAAAATACCAGCCACTGCCGCTTACTGTTTTTGCTTGGCCACGACTCTGGTCCTTCTGGTGGCATTATTGTTCCTTCCAACTTCCATATTGGCACACAAATTTAGTTATTACATAATAATGCAAAATTATTCTTTTCGTTTTAATTTAGATGACATAGTTTATTTAAATATAAAAATTAAAGAAAAGACATGTCATGAAAAGTTATTTTTTTTCTGTAAAAACATATTAACTAAGAGTAAATACGAAATTCATAATTAAATTATTTCTAAATATATCATTCCTTTTAAAATATACTACTATAAATGATCAAACAATTAATTTCACATAAAAAAGGGGTGATAGAATAAGACACAAAAATCCATCTATTTCATATAATGCAACACTTTTCTCATTTTTTAATATATTAAAACAAAATGTCATCTGAAAAGTTTTTAATTTTAAAACTTAATATCCTTAATGACATGGTCAAAAAGTTCTAAAGATATTTTTACAATTTCTTTCTTTATTTTGTGTTTAATTTTGATGTCAAATCAAACACAAAATTTGATGAAGTTAATGAAAAGAAAAGTAACAATTTTGCCCTAAAATATCTATATTATACTTTGATGAACTGATTTATAGTCAGACAAACATTTGTCAGACTACATCACATAGGAAATGATAAAATAGTTGCATCTGTACCTGAAACACCAATCCACTTTTACAAGGACCAGTAAAAATAGTAGATTGAATCATAAATGAGTAACCAAGAGGAACATGAATAACAGCTGACTGAACTTGGCAGGCAGCATCCCACGCTGCCTTAAAACCTTCAGTATCATCCGTAACACCATCACCTACGGCACCAAAAGACCTCACATCATAAACCCCTTCGTCCCCCGCGGGGGGTGAAGGCTCAGGTGAAATTGAAGGTGGATACGATATGTGTGAATTATGCTTATGTTGTTTCTTGTTATTATGATGACCGTGGTGTCCGTGGTGATGATACCTAGCAGTAACAACATGACTACATGATAATAATAATAATAATAATGCAAATGTCATGTAAAATGTAACAAGTAGGGTACTTGATAGTGATGCCATGTCAATCTGTCTTAAGTGAACAAATTGATGAAAATGACTTATGTGTTGAAACGTTACTTTCAAATTGGATACTGAAGAATGAGGGAATTTCAAGAATTAAGGAAAAGACTGTGAGTTGTTCAGAAAGTGGAAAGGAACTTAGCATTGGAACAGTTTTTATGGAGGGAATTTTGTGTCAACTTGCACATAAATATATTATAATATATTCTAAAAGGAAAAAAGGGGAGTTAGTGTGAATGTTTGAGCACTAGTGCATGCAGAAGCCAAAAGGCTGAGTACATTTATCTAATTTTTGCCTTTGTACTCATGGTTGACGTGCCCGTATATATAGCTGACTACTTACATGCCTATAGTGTGGTATGCAAGGTTTTGTTTAGGCTAGTGTCATCACGTCTGTTTAGTCAAATTTTTAAAATTAACTTATTTTTGAAAAAGTAATTATGGATGATCAGTTAATAGTGTTTGATCGTGTTTAATATATTAAAATGTCATTTGACAAACTTTAAGAAAATAAAGAGTTTTTAATCTTATAATCTTAAATATCAAAATGTCATTTGAATAGTTGAATACTAAATATGTCAGGTAGAAAGTTAGTGCAAAGAGTTATTCAATATGGAAAATAACATTTTTTTAATAAATAGACATAAAAAAGGTAAAACAAACAAATTAAAATAAAAATGAAGAGACGATGTAAGCTTCGGCCGACCGGTTCATTTGTACTCAAATGTAATTTCCCTGTGGATTATAAACTTATATATAAAAATTCATTGAAATTGCAACAAAATATAGTAAATGTGTATCTATACTTACAAAGATACAAAATTTAAAATTCATCCCAGTTACTATCATGTACATACATACAATTTTAATTGAAGTTCTCCACGAAGTGGTGTTGGGCAACACCACTTAAAAGGATGCATGTCTCCGCTAATGCAGACCTCTATATATATATATACACAATAGGTTTCTTTTCTCTGTCCGTATCTACAATAAATGTGAATTCGCGATGAGAGGTTTTATAAGAGGTAAAACACTCCCTAACAAAGACAAATTTGTATGTCAGAGACTCAAATCTAAACTGATTAATAATAAAAGAATATTTATCACTCTACCGAAATCCTCGTTGGTAATGCAAATTCCTATATAACTTTATCAACAAGAGATATAACATTTACATTACATTAGTTAGAGTGGTTATTCTAGGCCTTATATATAGTTAAACCAAATAGTATACTGTTACAGGAAATAGGGCATTTAGACAACAGACATTGGCCTTTTTAGTAGGCCGCGCATGCAGTGACTCTGCCCCTTAGAAAAAAAAAGGTAAAAACAGAAGCCTTTTGAGTGCGTGTGGTGGTGGGTGAATGGCCATTAACTTCAAAAAAGTTCTGTATAGATATCGTGGCAGAGTCATATTTACTAATATCAAGTTTATATAATATGAAATAAAAAAAAAAAAAAAGGTTCAATAATATAACAAATATATATAAATATAAATAATTAACCATGTATATATAAGCTGTATAATTCTTCGATCAAAAAGAAATTCGAATAAACTCTTCCGCGCTATCCGACTACATAACCCTCACCTAGATCCTTCGGCTAGCTAGCAACCCCCATGTTATTCCCCATAACTTTTCACTTTTTTTCTCTGGTCCCAATTTTTTTTTTATTGTCGTTCCACTTTGGTCAAAAATTAATACCCCTTCTGCCACACAGTAATTACTTTTTCTAATACCTGTAAAGATAATACTAGTTGCATATACTTAATTAGTTAATTATAAACATTCCACAATTAAGTGATACGTCTGATAAACGTTGGTACTGCCAGAGAATTTCAGAAAATTAAAGTAAACATAATTTAATTAGTACAGTTATAGTGTAGTGACTAAGAAAGTAAGATTCTCCTCAGAGATGATCAGATTCGTCTTATGTTGAATCGCTCGATTCACTAAACCATTTCAACTTCACAATTTTTTTTTTTAAAAAAAGGCGCTACCATAGGCAGTGATGGAATTAAATTTTTTAATAAGGGTTCAAAATTTGAAAAAATAAACATGCGAACTAATTGAAGGGGTTCACCATCTACTGTATAGTGTATATACATAAAAAATAATTTTAATCATGTGTAAATAGTACTTCCTCCGTTTAAAAAAGAATGATCCTATTTCATTTTTAGTCTGTTTAAGAAAAAATGTCCCTTTTGCTTTTTTGGCAACACTTTAACTTTAACTTTCCACGTGACATATTTAAGACTACAAGATTAAATGACATTTTGATAAATTTGACATAACTTTAATTTAGAATCACAAGATTAAAAAATCTTCTTTCTTTTATTAAACTCCGTTTTAAGTCAAACTAGGTCATGTTTTTTTAAACAGAGGAAGTAAATTTTTTGCCCAAGAGGGTTCATCTTGATACACTATTGGCTCCGCCCCTGACCACGAGTATGCTTGAGTGGTTGGCAGATGGATTTTCCACGTGAAAAAATTGAGATTGAATTTAATATTTGTCTATTATTCAGTTATGAGCTTGTCGCATGAGACTTTCTCTATTGTGGTTTAAATTTTTTATGTGATTTATAAACTTATGGTATAATGACCAGGTTACAACGATGTGCTTAATAGTTATATGGGCTATGACAATAATCACTACTAATTGAGTGCAGTAAGATACCAAATTAGTAAAGTAATCATTGAAGACAGAAAGCATGAATTCTTGTGGTCCTGAAAATACTTAACTTCCATATCCATTGATAACTTTAACACAACTTCAAGACAAAGTTTGTGTGGAGAAAATTAAATGAAAAGTGTCAAATAAGTCTTGATTTGATTTTTGGTGACAGATTGACCAAGAGCTGGTTAAATCTTCTTTAAAATGTAATTAAGTAAATTTTTGATCAAATTAACATTTTCAAAATTTACTAATTTTTTATAAAATACAAAAAAAACATTTCATTTTTCAACTTTTATAATTCTATCCAAACCATTTTTAAAACAAAAAGTAAATGAAAAATGGGATTTTCTCTTCTTCTTCTCGGAATGTTGTCTCTTCTCTTCTTCTTCATCCTCTAAGAAAATCTGAAAATTCAACAATCAAAACAAATGTCTTCCCCATTATCTTATCTTGCCTCCTCCCTCCCATAGGCTCTCGCTCTTTATTACTGAGATTTTTTTCGACTTAAAAAGCGGTCAGTCATTTTTGTGCCGGAGGGGAGATTTTTACAATTTTTGCGAAACAATAATAAGTTTTTTCTGGGTTAATGACAGAATTAAGCATTAATATAGACGGTGAAAAATGAATAATAGGGTAATGATATTATTAGTTATTGTTATCAAAGAGAAAATTAACAAATCGCAAAAAGTCCAATAACTTGAGAAATGTATACTGTAATGTTAACATTCAGTGGAAATTCCCATTTTTCTGATTCTTTTGTTGTTTGTTTTTGTGATAATTTTTTGATATGATTTAAGAAATATAGTTTTGTTCGTTGTCCACAAATATTTGAATGTAGGAGATTGAAAAAATCTATTTCTCAATCACTATCTATAATTAGTGAAAGAAAAAAAAACAATGGACTACTGCTCTGTATCACCACTCAAACAAAAGGCAAGGGAGACAAGAAGGAGTAGGAGGAAGGACATTAGAGCTGGAGAAGGAAGAAAGTGAAAAAGAAATAAAAAGATTTTTAAAAAAGAGAAAAGCGAAAAGTCGTCAATTAGTAATGTTCAGACAAATCCACCATTGATAGATGATGGTTATGTATTACCATTGTGAATTATTATTTGGTTTTTATAAGTTGTATATAAAAAATTGATGAAGTGTTTTTTGCTGATACTATAAGGATTTTTTGAGGTTGAAACAGTCAAATTATGATGGACAAAAGAAGAAAAGAATGTGTGTGATGTGGCAACATATATAATCTATGTTGTAAAAAAAACACACAAAAATATCGAATGTGCCCCAAAAGAAAGGATAATGTGCGGAACAATAGTCATAGAAAGAAGATATTGGCAACATATGTCACAGAAAGAAACGAAGACCCCCCTTCACCCTACCTCACTACCTGAGGACCCACCCTTCCTTCTTTCCCCCCGATGTTAGACCCGCCGCCAAACTACTTCCCTAACTACATGCAGACATGTAAAAGGACTTGGGCAATTGGTCTTGACATAGATAATGACAAAACAGACGCACACAAGTTCAAGGTGCTTGGGTGTTGGCATTGCAAATTGACGTGCGGGCTTAAGGGCATGGACAAAGCAGACATGTTGGCTTGACAACGGGCAGACTGTGAAGACTTGAACAATGCGCAAGAACAAAGGCAGTTCACACGAATTGCTGAATACAAACTAAGTGTTGTTGGAGGACAGCTTTAAAATTTATAATGGTAAGGTTGAATGTAGCCTGAAAATTCTAAGTGTTAGAATATTAGTGTTTCGTTAGATAAGAATGTATTTGAATTTAGATTCTAAATGTTAGAAGTCTAGCGGTTGGGAAACTTAGTTTGAAAACCTTGTGCTGAACAAGAGGTGTCGGACATGTTGTCCTCATTTGTAACTGCCACATGTAACGCCATGTGTAGAAATTTTCATAAGGGTGGAAATTCGTCATAGGCTTAGAACAAAGTGTTTTAGCCTTATTAGACTAATTTATGAAGCCCTTCCTTATATTAATATCAGATTAAACAAGGTGGACAATGTTCCTATATATTCGGCTTGTGTTTAACTTGCTGCCCTTAACTATTTTTATAACTTAGTCGAAATTCGTGGGTGTAAAGTAGGCTGAGTTTCACCGTTTGTAAGACGCCTTGAGTGGAATCTAGTAAAAATAAATCGACCCTTTCAACCTCCATGCCCCAAGGACCCCCCCTTCCCCTCCCCCTCACTGACCTCGAGGACCGTTTGTCACCTTCCTTTACCCTCCCTCCCAGGGCTTCCTGAGTCCGAGGACCACCCCCTTCTACCCCCTCAACCCCCTAGGGGCCTCCCTCGCCCCGGACGAGAGCCCCCCTCTTCCCTACCCCTCCCCAACCCTACCAGAAGACCATCCCCTCCTCCCTCCATCCCTGGGCTCCATTGCATCCGAGTGACCTTTCCCTTCACCCTATCCCCGGGGATTTTCCTTGCCCCGGAGGACCCTCCCTCTCGGGGCTCCCTTTTGCACCCGCCGCCGAGGACCACCCCATCCTCCCCCGGGACCCTCCCTCCCGTTGCTACCCAACCCGAGGGACCCTCCCTCCGGGTGCCTCCTGCCCCGAGAAAATCCACTCCCCCTCCCTCCTGAGGCTCACTGCCTTGATAACCCTTCCTTCCCCCTCCCCACTAGGGCTCCCGCCTCGAGGACCCTAACCCTTACCCCTCCCCCCCGCGGTACTCCCTTTGCTGCCTTCGAGGACCCCCCCCCCCCACCCCCCCCCGAGGCTTCAGAGATAGCTTATATCGATAAATAGAGACAAAACAACTTCTCAATATGCCCTCACCAAGAGGGGGGACTCGGGGGGGGGGACTTGGGCCCCGAGACCCCTCATCCCCTTATCCTCCATCACCCAGGGGGATCCATTTTTTGAGAGACCCTACTTCCCCTCTCCGTTCCCCCCATCCCCCCCAGGGGCCCTCCCTTTCCCCCTCTCCCTCCGCCTTCCACCTCGAGGTCTCCCTGCCCGCGAGGGATCCCCCCTTTCCCCTCCCCCCCTCGGGGCTCCCCCATGACCTCCCGAGCGGACACCACCCTCCTTCACCTCTAACCCTTCTCCCATTAAAGGTTCCTTGCCCTCGAGACCCCCCTCCCCCATCAGGCTCCCTCCCCGAGACCCTCCCTCTCTCCCCTTCCCCCCTCGAGGCTCCTGCCACGAGGACCATCTCTTCCCCTCCCCCCTTGGGGCTACCTGCGATGAGGACCCCCACCCCCTTCCCTGAGGATCCTTGCCCCGAGGAACTCGACCTCGGGTACCTTCCCGGGTTGCTCCCACCCCGACCCCCTTCCCGGGCTTCCTGCCCCGAGGACCCCCCGACTCTTTTCCCCCTTTTCCACGAGGCACCTTGCCTTGAGAAATTTCTAACCCTTTTGCAAGTAATAGTTTTTTCATTGTAAAGCTGTAGGTTTTCATTTATTTAATTTAATCTAAATATTCAAAGTTGGAATTAATAAAAACAAAAATAAGAAAATACAATCTAATAATCAAAAGAGAGGGAGAAAGAGAGAAAGAGAATGACTTTATCAAATGTATTGAGTGCTCATTTACAAAATAATATTCATATAAACTAATCAATTGTTTACCTAGTGTTTAATGTCGAATACTATTAAAATACATGTATTGAAAAACTCATACAAGAGTCTTATATCTCTTTTAGTGTTTCCTCTTGTTACTCCTAATCTTATTTTACATTGTTAATGGAAGGTAATTTGTAACCCTAATTAAAGTTATAGTAGTGTTTTTATTGTAAAGCTTCACATGAAACCTATGTAGTATCTCATTTAATTAAAGTTTAATCTAAGTATTCAATGTTAGAATTATTCAAAACAAAAATAACAAAATACAATCCAATAATCAAGAGAAAGAGAGAGAGAGTGAGTCTGGGCCTTTGGGACTTAACTGCTGCTGGCCCAGAAACATTTGGCCCATTTATCCCTTTTCAGATTCTTTTGAAAAACTTCTGCTGGTTTGGGCCTCATTTCAATTGTATATAACACAGTATAACAATGTATATAAGATGTATTCAGTTCTTTCCACTGGCATATTATTAGCTTCCAATTATCGACATGGCTTACTCGAACAAAGAATGTTGAATTTCAACCCAACAAAATGCAAAGGGGAAGTCCCGAATGGACTCATATGAGAGACGAAGAGAGTTCACATGCAGAGTAAACAAACAGAGAGGAATTAACATCTGTTCTCCTCTATATTCAGTGGAGAAATTGATATATTATTAAAATTATGATAATAAATGAAGAATACTTTCATAACTGAACCAAATATAAATTTTTGTACAGCTTCCGAGACAATAAGATGAGCTTGAGTCAAAGCAAAATATTCTATATTAACAAAAAAATATTAGCCTAACAATGCTTGTATAACAAATTGTATATATTCAAACAAGCAAAGTCAATTGCAAAAGTTAGATGCAAAAGGCAACATTCAATATATATGTAAACATTAAGAGTAAAGAAATTAATAGCAAATAAGAAAGATCATGATTGAATGCAAAAACCATTGAAGCCAAAAAAAATAAAAATCAATGGTCAAACACTAACCATATAAGAATAAGAATGCTATTAATATGGTAATTTATAGTGAATGCAAACGTATACTAATACATTAGCTAGACAGGAAAATTTCTCATAACTCAAATCTGATTCAAGGATAGATGAGCAAAATCAGCACTCAATACACACATTTTAAAACAACATGATAGTAATAAGAAAAAGAGCATACACAGTAGTTTCCTATTAAAAATGAAAGCATTATATCTTTCAAACATATTAAAAAAATGTCTTATTGAGTGATTATATCTTTCAAACATATTAAAAAAATGTCTTATTGAGTGATTAGTGGCTAATTTGAACCAAACCTCAGTGGAAAAAAAAAAGAATCTCAGAAAAAGATACAGGAGGCAAGGTTTCAATCATAGGAAGAAAGAAATAAGATTTAAACTGAATACATCTCAAATACTTAAAAAAAGTTGATAATGCTAACAACAAAAGATTCAACATAAAACATTGAAATTCACAAGGAAGCTAATAAATCCTCATAGTATAAACAAACAGGCTACTTAATGTACCATACAATGAGTATTACAAATGATTAGCATTATAAATCGAAGAATCCCAACAACTTTTAGGTTCCAAGAAGCAAATAAATAATGGATAGCTATCCAAACCGAAACAAGACGGAAATACAAAAAGGTAGAAGCATGCTGGAAATGAATCTATTGAACCGAAACGAGACGGAAATACAAGAAGGTTGAAGCATGATGAAAATGAATATATTGAACTTTGAACTACTACAAACTTACTCACTTAGAAGTAAATAACGCACAGGAAATATGAAACACCTGAAATATAAAGCTATGAACTGGATTAAGAGCAGAACTATGAAGCATTATGGTCTGAGTAGGATCAAGTAGAATAATTTCTTGCTAGTGTAGGGGTCTCAGCTGCGTACTGCAGTAGAAGAGTTTGTTATTTCTTTATCTCATTGTTTTTTCACCGTTATGATTGCTGTAAATATTTGAATTTTAGAAGCTGGAAGGTAAATTAAAATCATAACATTCAGGTGAGTTAAATTTTCGTGTGTTATACCATTTTTTGGGTGATTTGAGTTCCGACGTCAAAAATGCCAAACTTTTGTATGGACGTCCTTCAAGACCTTGTCTATGCAGCCGGTTGTCCCTCACGGACAGTCCGACCCATTTTGAAGGTAAAACAAGCCCCGAAGCGAGCATACCCCCATCTCGACGATTTTCGTGTGTTATAGCAAACCATTTTTTGGGTTATCTGGATTCCGACGTCAAAAATGCCAAACTTTTTTATGGACGTCTATCAAGACCTTGGATATGCATCCAGTAGGCCCTCACGTCCAGTCCGACCCATTTTGTATGTCAAATGAGCCTCTAAGCGAGCATACCCCCATCTCGACAATTTTTATTTTCTATAGCAAACCTTTTTTTGGGTGATCCGGATTCCGACGTCAAAAATTCCAAATTTTTTTTGGACGTCCGTCAAGACCTTGTCTATGCAACCACTTGGCCATCACTTCCATTTCGAACCATTTTCAAGGTCAAACGAACCCCAAAGCGCGCATACCCCTATTTCGACGATTTTCGAGTGCTATAGCAAATCATTTTTTGGGTGATCCAGATTCTGACATAAAAAATGCCAATCTTTTTTATGGACGTCCGTCAAGACCTTGTCTATGCATCCGGTTGGCGTTCACGGCCAGTCCGACCAATTTTCATGGTCAAACGAGCTCCAAAGCGCGCATACCCCCCTTTTAAATGACTTTCGTGTGTTATAGTAAACCATTTTTTGGGTGATTTGAGTTACGACGTCAAGAATGCCAAAATTTTGTATGGATGTCCTTCAAGACCTTGTCTATGAAGCCGGTTGTCCCTCACGTCTAGTCCGACACATTTTAAAGGTCAAACAAGCCCCAAAGTGTGCATACACCCATCTCGACGATTTTCGTGTGCTATAGCAAACCATTTTTTGGGTTATCAATATTTCGAAGTCAAAAATGCCAAACTTTTTATGACGTACCTAAAGATCCGGCTATGCAGCCGGTGGCGCCTAACGGACAGTCCGACCCATTTTCAGCGTCAAACGAGCCCCCGGGATTTTGGCGAGCATACCCCCATTTCAATATTTTTCGTGTTGTTTGGTGCAATAGCAAACCATATTTTTTGACGCCATCAGGACCTGTTGTCTATGACAGCCGGGTGTCCCTCACGGCCAGTCCTACCAAGTTGAAGGTTAACGAGCCTCGAGCGAGATACCATTATTTTGAGTGATTTTCTGTGTGCCTATAGCAAACCATTTTTTGGGTTATCTGGATTCAGACATTCAAAATGCCAAAATGTTGTTGACGTGGGTGTCTCGACCTGAATATGATCAGGTGACCCTTCACGGCCATTCTGACCAATTTGAAGGTTCAAACGAGCCCCCAAGCGAGCATACCCCCCATTGATTTCGCTTTTGATTCGTTGATGCTATATAGCCCCCAACAATTTTTGGGTGAGGTGATATAGATTACAACCGTCAAAAATGCCCAAATTTTTTTTTGTGGAGTCCTTGAGACCTTGCGTGTAGACGGTTGGCCATCAAGGACAGTCCGACGCATGTTCAACGTCAAACAAGCCCCGAAGAGTGCCCCACACCCCCCTTTAGACGATATTCGGTGCCTCTAGATAACCATTTTTTGGATGTCCCGATTCAAAAACGTCAAAATGCAAAAATTTTTTTGTGGACATTCCTTCAAGACTGTATTATGCATACGGTTGGCCTTCACGGACATTTCAGACCCATTTTCAAAGTCAAAAAGTCTCCGAAGTGCGCATACTCCATCTCGACGATTTTTTTTTCGGTGGTGCCAATATAGACAAAACCATTTTTGGGTTATCTTGATTAGACGTCAAAAAATGCCAAATATTTAGTGTGGACGTCGTCAAGACCCTTTGGCATGCATCCGGTTGTCCCTCACGGCCAGACGACCATTTTGAAGGCAAACGAGGAGGCCCCGAAAGCGAGAATACCCCCATTTTGAATATGATTTTGGGCCTAAGGTCAAACCATTTTTTTTGGGTTATCTTGATTCCGACATTACCCCAAAAACGCCAAACTCTTGGGGCGCTTCCTCATAACCCTGGGGGATGTATCAGTTTGGCCCTCACGGCAAGTCGACCCATAATTTTGAAGGTCAAACGAGCCCGACGCGGCATACCCCATTTCAATGATTTTCGTATGCAATAGCAACCATTT
This sequence comes from Solanum habrochaites, assembly GCA_027704765.1. Lineage (NCBI taxonomy): Eukaryota > Viridiplantae > Streptophyta > Magnoliopsida > Solanales > Solanaceae > Solanum > Solanum habrochaites. Next base: position 29,131 of record JAKWJA010001793.1, on the reverse strand, counting down.
TTTGGGGATTAGGATTCTGATGTCAAAAATGCAAACGAGTTTTGTGGACGTCCTGGCTAAGACCTTAACTATGCATCCGATTGGGCTCCCAGCACGTCCGAACTAAATTTGAAGGTTCAACGAGCCTCCGAAACGAGGCATTACCCCTCATTTCGATGCATTTTCGGTGCGCATAGCCCAAACCATTTTTGGGTTATCGGTTCAGATGTCAAAAATGCATAATTTTTGTGGAGTCCTTCAAGACCTTGGATATGCAGCCGGTTGTCCCTCACAGCCTTTACGACCCATTTTGAAGGTAACAACGAGTACCGAAGCGAGGCAAACCATTTTTTGCGGTTCTCCGGATATCCGACGTCAGAAATGCCAAAATTTTGTGGAAGTCCGTCCAAGACCTTTCTATGCAGCCGGTGGTCTATCACGGCCAGTCGACCCATTTGCAAGGTTCAAACGAAGCTCCCAAAAGCGGAGCATACCCCCATTTCGACAATTTTCGTGTGCTATAGCAAACCATTATTTGGGTGATCAGGATTCCGACGTCAAAAATTCCAACATTTTACGTGGACTTCCGTCAATAACTTGTCTATGCAGCCGGTTGGTCCTCACGGCGAGTACAACCCATTTTGAAGGTCAAACGAGCCCCAAATCGAGCATACTCCCCCATTTCGACGATGTTCATGTTCTATAGCAAACCATTTTTTGGGTAATCCAGATTAATACGCCAAAAATTCCAATTTTTTTTATGGACGTCCGTCAATACCTTGGATATTCATCCAGTTGGCCATCACGGCCAATCCGACCCTTTTTCAAGGTCAAACAAGCCCCGAAGCGCGCATACCCCCCGTTTAGACGATTTTCATGTGCTATAACTAACCATTTTTTGGGTAATTCGGATTCCGACGTCAAAAATTCCAAGAATTTTTGTGGACGTCCGTCAAAACCTTGTCTATGCATACGGTTGGCCCTCACGGCCAGTCCGATCCATTTTAAAGGTCAAACGAGCCCCGAAGCGAGCATACCCCCGTTTCAATGATTTTCATATGCTATTGCAAACCATTTTTGTGGTGATCCGGATTACGACGTCAAAATGGCAAAGTTTTGGGACGTCCGTCAAGACGTTGGTATTCAGCCGGTTGGCTCTCACGGCCATCCGACCAATTTTGAAGGTCAAACGCGCTCCATCACACCACACGCCAACTAACGCAAAAACAAATACGCACCACAATCTCCCCTACTCCTCCTCCCTCACCAATCCCACCCACCTACAACTCCAAACCAAACTCCCACAACCCCCACCGATGTACTACTCCACCTACCGTAATCGATGTAAAACGACCCCAAACATCCCACCCAACGAAATCTCCCACCCCCCTCCTACCACCTCTCTCTTGCGAAGATAGTACCCCTCATTTCGATGATTTTCGTGTGTTATAGCAAACCATTTTTGGGTTATCTAGATTCAGACGTCAAATATTCAAACATTTTATGTGGATGTCCGTCAAGACCTTGTCTATGCAGCCGGTTTGCCCTCACGGCCAGTACGACCCATTTTGAAGGTCAAACGAGCCCCAAAGCGAGCATACCCCTCATTTCAACAATTTTCGTGTGCTATAGCAAACCATTTTTTGGGTTATCTGGATTCAGACGTCAATAATGCTAAAAATTTTTATGGACGTCTGTCAAGACCTTGGATATGCAGCCGTTTGGCCCTCACGCCCAGTACGACCCATTTTGAAGGTCAAATGAGCCCCGAAGCGAGCATACTCCCCATTTCGATGATTTTCGTGTGCTATAGCAAATCATTTTTTTGGTGATCTGGATTCCGACGTAAAAAATTTCAAAACTTTTTGTGGACTCGGTCAAGACCTTTGATATGAATCCTGTTGACCTTCACAGCCATTCCGACCCATTTTTAAGGTTAAACGATCCCCAAAGCGAGCATACCCCCCATATCGATTATTTTTGTGTGCTATAGCAAATAATTTTTGGGTGATCCGGATTCCAACTTCAAAAATTCAAAACTATTTTTTGCATGTTTCAAGAACATTTTTTGGGTGATCCGGATTCGGACGTTAAAAATACCAATATTTTTTGTGAACGTGCGTCAATACCTTGGGTTTGCAGCCAGTTGGACATCACGGCCATTCCGACCCATTTTAAAGGTCAAACAAGCCCCGAAGCACGCATACCCCCATCTCGACGATTTTTCGTGTGTTATAGCAAACCATTTTTTGGGTTATTTGGATTATGATGTCAAAAATACCAAACTTTTTTATGGACGTCCGTCAAGACCTTGTCGATGTGACGGGTGGCCATCAGGGATCTGTTACGACCATTTTTATGTCAACACGAGCACGACAGCGGAGCATACCCCTGATTTCGACGATTTTCGCTAGTGCTATAGCAAACACATTTTTTAGGTTATTCCGGATTCCGTACGTCAAAAATGCCAAACCTTTGTTCGGGGACTCTTCGTCCGTCAAGACCTTTGTATATTAGCCCACGATTTGCCTCATGCCACGTTCCGACCAATTTTGAACTCAAAACGAGCCCCACGAAGCGAGCAATACACCCCTATTTTTGATGCATTTTTGTGTGTATAGCAAACCATTTTTTTTGGGTTATCCAGATTTTGATGTTCATAAATACCAAACTGTATTATGGCACATCTTCAAGACCGTGTCTATGTCAGTCCTTCCCCCCTTCTCCTCCCCTTCCCCCCCCCTTCACCTCTCCCGCCCCATCCTCATCCCCCCCCCTCCCCCCCCCCCACCTTCTTTCTCTCCTCCCCCTTCCCTCATTCCTTTCCCCCTTCCACCGGTTGTCCCTCACGGTCAGCCGACCCATTTTGAAGGTCAAAAGAGCCCCGAAGCGAGCAGACCCCCCATTTCAATGTGTTGGGTGCAATAGCAAAGCACTATTTGCGGTCTTTGAATCGGATTCGATGTCAATAATACCAATTTTTTGTGGTAGACCGTGAAGTGAAAGACCTTGGCCTTTCAGTACAGTTGTACATCACGGACACATTCCGACCACCTTTAAAAGGTAACAAGCCCAAAGCACGCATACCCCCATCTCGACGATTTTCATGTGTTATAGCAAACCATTTTTTGGGTTATCCAGATTTCTACGTCAAAAATGCCAAACTTTTTTATGGAAGTCCTTCAAGACCTTCTCTATGCAGCCGGTTGGCCCTCACGGCCAGTCCGACCCATTTTGAAGGTCAAACCAGCCCCAAAGAGAGCATACTCCCCATTTCGACGATTTTCGTGTGCTATAACAAACAATTTTTTTGTTGATCCGGATTACGACATAAAAAATTCTAAATTTTTTTGTGGGAGTCCGTCAATACCTTGTCTATGCATCCGGTTGGTCCTAACATCTAGTGCGACCCATTTTGATGGTCAAACGAGCCACGAAGCGAGCACACCCCCCCATTTCAATGATTTTCGTGTTCTATAGTTAACCATTTTTTGGGTAATCCGGATTAAGACGTCAAAAATACCAAAATTATTTGTGGATGTCCGTCAAGACCTTGGCTATGCATCCGGTTGACCTTCAAAGCCTTTCCAACCCATTTTAAAGGTCAAACAAGCCCCGAAGCGCATACATCCATCTCGACCGCCTTTTCGTGTGTTATGCAACCATTTTTTGGGTGATTTGAGTACACGCACCGTTATAAAAAAGGCCAACTTTGGATGGACGTCACCAAGACCTGGAATATGCAAGCGGTTGTCACCTCAGCGGACAGTACGAACCATCTGTATGTCAACCTGATCCTCGAAGCGACATACCCCCATCTCGACGATTTTCATTTTCTATAGCAAACCATTTTTTGGGTGATCCGGATTTCGACGTCAATATTACCAAAATTTTTTGTAGACGTGCGTCAAGACCTTGGCTATGCAGCCAGTTGGACATCACGGCCATTCCACCCATGCATCTGGTTGTCCCTCAGGGCCAGTCCGACCCATTTTGTATGTCAAATGAGCCTCGAAGTGAGCATACCCCCATCTCGACGATTTTCATTTTCTATAGCAAACCATTTTTTTGGGTGATCCGGATTCCGTCGTCAAAAATTACAAAAAAATTTCTGGACATCCTTTAAGACCTTGGCTATGCAGCTACTTGGCCATCATTTCCATTTCGAACCATTTTCAAGGTCAAACAAACCCCAAAGCGCGCATACCCTCCTTTTAGATGACTTTCGTGTGTTATAGCAAACCATTTTTTGGGTGATTTGAGTTCCAACGTCAAAAATGCCAAACTTTTGTATGGACGTCCTTCAAGGTCCTGGCTATGCAGCCGGTTGTCCCTCACGGCTAGTCCGACGCATTTTAAAGGTCAAACAAGCCCCGAAGTACGTATACACCCATCTCGACGATTTTTGTGTGCTATAGAAAACTATTTTTTGGGTTATCCGGATTCCAAAGTGAAAATCGCCAAAATTTTTTATGGACGTCCATCAAGACCTTGTCTATGCATCCAGTTGGCCCTAACGGACAGTCCGACCCATTTTCAACATCAAACGAGCCCCGAAGCGAGCATACCACCCAGCTACAATGATGTTCGTGTGCAATAGCAACCATATCTTTGGGACGTACATCAGACCTTCGTATAGCAGCGGTTGGCCCTCACGGAACCAAGTCCGACCATTGAAGTCTCTCAAACGCAGGCCCGAAGCGAGGCATACCCCTTATTTGGAGATGTCTTTGCTATAGAAAACCATTTTTGGGTTATCTGCGATTTCAGGACCATCCAAAACGCAAATTTTTTTTGTTGATGGCGTTCTGGACATTGACTATGCATCCAGTGACATTCAGGCCATTCTGACCAATTTTGAAAGTCAAAAGAGCCCACAAAAGTGGCATATTCCATTTCGATGATTTTAGTGCTGCTATAGAAACAATTTTTTGGGGTTGTGATATCGATTAACCAACGTCAAAGCCAAATTTTGTGGAGGATTTGAAGACCTTGGCTGTGTAGACGGTTGGCCCATCAAGAGTCAGTTCACGAACTATTTCAACGTTCAAACATGACTCCGAAGCCGTGCACCCCACCCATAAGCGATCCCTTCGCGTGATTAGAGCTAAATATTTTTTGGGGTGACCTCGGATTTCAGACGTCAAAGTGCAAACCAAAATTTTTCCGTGGACATCCCTCAAGGACCCTTTGCTAGCATTACCAGTGGCCTTCCCGGCCATCGACCCATTTTAAAGGTCAAACATGCCCTGAGGCGCCATACTCTATCTCGACGATTTTCGCCGTGATTAGCAAACCCTTTTTTGGTTATGAATGATTTGCCAGATGTACAAAATGCAAAACTTTTTCTTGTGACGTTTCTCACGGCCTTTGGGATATGCATCCTCCGGTTGTCCCTCACGGCCAGTCAAGGCAATTTTGAAGCGTTAAACAAACCCCAATATCAAGCATACCCCCATTGGAATGATTTTTGTGCCCTTTATATACAATTTTTGGTTATTCCGGACTCCAGACGTAAAAATGCCAAATTTTTTGTGGAAGTCCGTCAAACCTCTTGCCTATGAATCAGGTTGCCCTCACCGGCAAGTTTAGAAACATTTGGAAGGTCAACGAGCCTCGAAGCGAGCGCATACCTCCATTTAACATGTTTTCGAGGTGCAATAGCAAACAGTTTTTTGGGTGATCCCGATTAGATGTAAAAACTGCAAACATTTTGTGGAAGTCCGCAAGAACTTACACTATGATCCGGTTGGACCTCCCCGGACTGTCCGACCAACCTCTCCTAGAAGGTCACCACGAGCCCCCCGAAGGGAGCATACCCCAAATTTGATGTATTTTCGTGTGCTTTAGCAAACCATTTTTTGGAGCTGACAGGGATTTCGACGTTTTTAACAAATTACAACATTTTATGTGGAAGTCCGTCAAGAAATTGCCCGATCATCGAAGCGCGCCCACCCTCCCTGCTCCTCATGGCATGAAGACCCATTTTGAAAGGCAAAAGAGTACCGAGCCCGCGCAGCATTCTCCACCACAAGTTCGATTATGTTTCGTCTGTGCCTCCTAGCAATCACATTTTTTGCGGTATCACGGATCCGACATCAACAATCAATGCCAACTTTTTGTGGACTCTGTCAAGAACTCCTCGCCTCTGACATTCCGGTTGGCAATAACGGCCAGTTTCCAGACACAAATTTTGAAGGTTCAAACGAGCCCAAAAGCGAGCATACCCCCCATTTCCGAAATTTTCGCCGCCCATGGGCATATAGAAAAACCATTTTCTTCTGGCGCTCGATCCAGATTCCGACGTAAAATCCAACATTTTATTGCTGGAAGTCAGTCAAGACCTTGGCTTTGAAGCTGGTTGTCCACACTCAGGACCCCCATGTACGACCCATTTGAAAGTCAAACGAGTACCGAAGCGAGCATTCTCCCCCATTTCGATTATTTTCGTCGTGCTACCCCTAGCCACATCACCATTTTTGGGTATCAGCGATTCCAGACATCAAACACTGCCCCACCCAACCCCAATTTTTTGTGGACGTCTCGTCAAGACACTAGTCATGCATCCCGGTTGGCCCTCACGGACTGTTCAGACCCATTTTGAGGTCAAACGAGCCCCCAAAGCGAGAGCATAACCCCCCCCCCATTTTCGACAATTTTCGTTGTGCCTATCAGCAAACAATTTTTGGGGTGATCCGGACCCCTTCCGACGTCCAAAAAATTCCACATTTCCTAGGGACCACGATCTTCAATAACTTGTCCTATGCATCACGGTTGGTCCTACCATCCGGAGCCGCCGAGTCCACGACCCATTTTGAAGGGTCAAACGCGCTACAAAGCGACAGATACCCACACCTTTTCGACGATTTTCCTGTTCTATAGCAATCCATTTTTTTGTACATAACAGATTACAGACGCCCAAACTACATTCCAAAAAAAATCGCCCCCCCCCCCCCCCCCCTGTGACGTCGTCAATAACCTTAGACCATGCATTCCCAGTTGGCAAATACGGCAAATACGACCCATTCTCTAAGGTCAAAACAAAGCCCCGAAGCCGCGCCATACCCCCATTTTAGACGATTTTCGTATGCTATAGGCAAACCACTTTTTGGGCGTTAGCCGGGTTCCGACGTCAAAAATATCAAAAATATTTGTGGACGTTCTTCAAGCCTTGGCTTATGCATAGGTTGGACTTCACGGCCATTCCCGACCCTTTTGAACGGTCAAACGAGCCCCAAGGAGCATAGCCCCATAATTTAGACCGGGATTTTCCGTGGGCATCAGCAAACCATTTTCTTGGGATCGTAGATCCGGATTTCAGACGTCAAAAAAATGCCCCCCCCAAAACTTTTTTGCTGGAAGTCGTCAAGACTTGTCCAGATGTATACGGTTATCCATCACGGCAAGTCCGACCCATTTTCAAGGTCAAACGAGCCCCGAAGCGTGCATACCCCCCATTTAGACGATTTTTGTGTGCTATACCTAACCATTTTTCGGGTGATCCGGATTCCGACGTAAAAATGCCAAAAAATTTTGTGGACGTCCGTCAAGACCTTGGATATTCATCTGGTTGGCCCTCATGGCTACTCCGATCCATTTTGAAGGTCAAACCATCCCCGAAGCGAGCATACCCCCATTGCAATGATTTTTGTATGCAATAGCAAACCATTTTTTGGGTAATCCGGATTCCGACGTCAAAAATGCCAAACTTTTTTCTGGACGTCCGTCAACACTTTGGCTATGCAGTAAGTTGGTCCTCACGGCCAGTCCGACCAATTTTAAAGGTCAAACGAGCCTCGAAGCGAGCATACCCCCCATTTCGATGATTTTCGTGTGCTATAGCAAACCATTTTTTGGGTTATCTGGATTCAGACGTCAAAAATGCCAAAAATTTTTGTGGACGTCCGTCAGGACCTTTTCTATGCAGCCGGTTGTCCCTCACGGACATTCTGACCTATTTTGATGGTCAAACGAGTCCCGAAGTGAGCATATCCCCCATTTCGATGATTTTCGTGTGCTATAGCAAACCAGTTTTTGGGTGATCCGGATTCCAACTTCAAGAATTCCAAAACTTTTTGTGGACACCTGGGAAGACCTTGGCTATGCATCCTGTTGACCTTCACGGCCATTCCGACCCATTTTGAAGGTCAAACGAGCCCAAAGCGAGCATACCCCCCATTTCGATGATTTTCGTGTGCTATAGCAAACCATTTTTTGGGTGATCCGGATTCCGACGTCAAAAATACCAAATTTTCTTGTGCAGGTCCTTCAAGACCTTGGCTGTGCAGACGGTTGTCCATCACGGCCAGTACGACCCATTTTCAACTTCAAATGAGCCATGAAGGGTGTATACGGGCATTTAGACGATTTACTTGTGCTATGGAAAACCATTTTTTGGGTGATCCGGATTCTGACGAAAAAATGCCAAAATTTTTTGTGAACTTCCGTCAAGACCTTCGCTATGTATTCGGTTGGCCTTCACGGCCATTCAGACCCATTTTAAAGGTCAAAAAAGCCTCGAAGAGCACATACCCCCATCTCAACGATTTTCGTGTGCTATAGCAAACCATTTTTTGGGTTATCCGGATTTCGATGTCAAAAATGCCAATATTTTTTGTGGACGTCCGTCAAGAACCTATCTATGCATCCGGTTGGTCCTCACGGCCAGTACAACCAATTTGAATGTCAAACGAGCCCCGAAGCGTGCATACCCCTGTTTAGACGATTTTCGTGTGCTATAACTAACCATTTTTTGGGTGATCCGGATTCCGACGTCAAAATTTCTAAGAATTTTCGTGGACAACTGTCAAAACCTTTGCTATGCATATGATTGGCCCTCACGGCCAGTCCTACCCATCTTGAAGGTCAAACGAGCTCCGAAGCGAGCATACCCCAGTTTCAATTTTTTTCATATGCAATAGCAAACCCTTTTTTGGGTGATCCGGATTCCGACGTCAAAAATGCCAAACTTTTTTGTTGACGTCCGTCAAGACCTTGGCTATGCATCCGGTTGGCCCTCAAGGCCAGTCCGACCAATTTTGAAGGTTAAATGACCCCGAAGAGAGCATACCCCCCATTTCAACGATTTTCGTGTTCTATAGCAAAACATTTTTTGGGTAATCCGGATTAAGATGCCAAAAATTCCAAAATTATTTGTGAACATCCGTCAATACCTTGGCTATGCATCCAGTTTTCCATGACGGCCAATCCGACCCATTTTCAAGGTCAAACGAGCTCCGAAGCGTGCATACCCCCCTTATTTAGACGATTTTCGTGTGCTATAGCAAACCATTTTTTGGGTTATCCGGATTCCGACATTAAAAATACCAAAATTATTTGTGGACGTCCTTCAAGACCTTGGTTATGCATAGGTTGGACTTCACGGCCATTCCGATCCATTTTGAAGGTCAAACGAGCCCAAAGCGAGCATACCCCCATTTAGACGATTTTCATGTGCTATAACAAACCATTTTTTGGGTGATCCAGATACCTACGTCAAAAATGCCAAAATTTTTTTGTGGATGTCCATCAAGATCTTGTCTATGCAGCCGGTTGGCCCTCACGGCCTGTCCGACCCATTTTCAAGGTCAAACGAGCATTAAAGCGAGTATACCCCCCCATTTCGACGATTTTTGTGTGCTATAGCAAACCATTTTTTGGGTGATCCGGATTCCAACGTCAAAAATTCCAAAATTTATGTGGACGTCTGTCAATACCTTGTCTATGCATTCGGTTGGTCCTAACGGCCAGTACGACCCATTTTGAAGGTCAAACGTGCCCCAAAGCGTGCATACCCCTCATTTAGACGATTTTCGTGTGCTATAGCTAACCATTTTTTGGGTGATCCGGATTCCGATGTCAAAAATGCCAAAAAATTTTGTGGACGTCCGTCAAGACCTTGGCTATGCATCCGATTGGCCTTCATGGCTAGTCCGATCTATTTTGAATGTCAAACAAGCCCCGAAGCGAGCATACCCCCATTTTAATGATTTTCGTATGAATAGCAAATAATTTTTTGGGTGATCCGTATTCCGATGTCAAAAATGCCAAAAAATTTTGTGGATGTCCGTCAAGACCTTAACTTTGCATCCGGTTGGCCCTCACGACCAGTACGACCAATTTTGAAGGTCAAATGAGCCCCGAAGTGAGCATACCCCTTATTTCGATGATTTTCGTGTGCTATAGCAAACAATTTTTTGGGTTATCTTGATTCAGACGTCAAAAATGTCAAACAATTTTGTGGAGGTCCGTCAAGACCGATTCTATGCAGACGGTTGTCTCTCACGGCCATTCCGGCCCATTTTGAAGCTCAAGCGAGTCCCGAAGCGAGCATACCCCTCATTTCGACAATTTTCGTCTACTATAACAAACAATTTTTTGGGTGATATGGATTCCGACGTCAAAAATGCCAAATTGTTTTGTGGAGGTCCTTCAAGACCATATCTATCCGATAGTTTGGTCATCACGGGCCAGTCCAAAAACCCATTTTCCCCAGGGCAAATAGCCCTGAAGCGGTGCATACCCCCAATCTCGACGATTTTTTGGTGTGCTATAGCAAACATTTTTTGGGTGAATCCCCGGATTCCGACGTCAAAAATTCCAAATTTAATGTGGACTCTGTCAATCCTTTGTCTATGCATTCGGTTGGCCTAACGGCCAGTACGACCCATTTTGAAGGTCAAACGAGCCCCGAAGTGAGCATACTCCCCATTTCGATGATTTTCGTGTTCTATAGCAAACCTTTTTTTGGGTAATTCGGATTAAGACGCCAAAAATTCTAAATTTTTTTGTGGACGTCCGTCAATACCTTGGCTATGCAGTCAGTTGGCCATCAAGTCCAATCCAACCCATTTTCTAGGTCAAACGATCCCCAAAGCGCACATACCCCCCATTTCGATGATTTTCGTGTGCTATTGCAAATGATTTTTTGGGTGGTCCGGATTCCAACGTCAAAAATACCAAAATTATTTTTGGATGTCCTTCAACACCTTGGCTATGCATCCGGTTGGCCTTCACGCCCATTCCGACCAATTTTAAAGGTCAAACAAACCCCGAAGCGCATACCCCCCCTCCGACGGATTTAACGGTAATTATACGAACCATTTTGTGGGTGAGTCGGATCATCCCGACGTCAGAATTGCCAATTTTTTATGGACGTTCGTCAGACCTGGTATGCAGTCCGGTTATTTTCCTCATGGCCATCGACCCCATTTTGTAGGGAAACGAGCCCCGAAGCGAAGCATAACCTCCATTTTTAATGATTTTCCTTGTGCAATAGGAACCATTGGGGTATATTCGGATTTGGACTCAAAAATACCATCTTTTGTGGAGTGGCGTCAAGACCTTGTCTATGTAAGCCAGTGGAAATACCGGCCATCTTCGACCTATTGTTCAAGGATCAAATAATCCCCGAATCATGCAATCACACCCCATCTTTCGATATTTTCATGTGTTATAGCAAACAATTTGGGTTATCTGGATTCCGACGTCAAAATATCCACACTTGTTTATGGACGTCCCCGTCAGACCTTTGGCTAGCAGCCGGGTGTTCCCTCACGTGCCAGTCCGGGAATTTTAAACTTTTAAAACGAGCCTCGAAGTGGCATACCCCGCACCCCATCTCGACGATTTTTCATTTTCTATCGGCAACCAATTTTTGGTGATCCGTATTCCGACTCAAAAATTCCAAATTTTTTGACGTGGACGTCCGTCAAGAGCTTGGCTTATGTCATCCACTTTTTCAATCACTTCCATTTCACTATTTTCACAAGGTTCAAACAAACCACAAAGCGGCATCTACCCCCCCTTTTCGACGATTTTTTTTGAGGGCTATAGCAAATATTTTTTTGGGTGATCCAGATTCCGACGTAAAAAATGCCAATCTTTTTTGTGGACGTCTGTCAAGACCTTCGCTATGCATCCGGTTGGCCTTCAAGGCTACTCCGACCAATATTCAAGGTCAAAAGAGCCCCGAAGGGCGCATACCCCCCGATTTAGATGATTTTCGTGTGCTATTGCAAACTATTTTTTGGTTTTTCCGGATTCCGACGTCAAAAATGCCAAACCTTTTTGGGGACGTCAGTCAAGACCTTTTATATGCAGCCGGTTGGCCCTCACGTCCAGTCGGACCCATTTTGAAGGTCAAACAAGCCCTGAAGCGAGCATACCCCTCATTTTGACGATGTTCATGTGCTATAGCAAACCATTTTTTTTGGTTATAACTATGGATTAGACACAGCCAAAAATGCCAAGCTTTTCTCACAGTGACGTCTGTCAAGACCTTGGATATGCATCCTGTTGACCTTCACGGCCATTCCGACCCATTTTGAAGGTCAAATGATCCCCAAAGCGAGCATACCCATCATATCGATGAATTTCGTGTGCTATAGGAAATAATTTTTTGGCTGATCCGGATTCCAACGTCAAAAATACCAAACTTTTTTTTGGATGTCCTTCAATACCTTGGCTATGCAGATTGATGTCCATCACGGCCAGTCCAACCCATTTTCAAGGTCAAATGTGCCCCAAAGCGTGCATACCCCTCATTTAGACGATTTTCGTCTGCTATAGCTAACCATTTTTTGGGTGATCCGGATTCCGACGTCAAAAATGCCAAAAAATTTTGTGGACGTCCGTAAGACCTGGCTATGCATCACGATTGGCCTTCAGGCTATTCCGATCTATTTTGAGGGTCAACAAGCCCGCGAAGAGAGCATACCCCCATTTAATATGTTCGTGATGAATTAATCGAACTACATTTTTTTGGTGATCCTTATCCGCTTTCAAAACATGCCAAAAATTTTTGTGGATGTCCGTCAACCTTAACTTTGCATCGTTGGCCCTCACATCAGTACGACCAATTTTTTAAGGTCAAACGAGCCCCGAAGTGAGCATACCCTGATTTCGATTATTTTCGTGTGCTATAGCAAACATTTTTTGGGTTATCTTGATTCAACGTCAAAAAATGCCCAAACATTTGTGGAGGCCGCGCAAGACCGTGTCCTATGCAGACGGTTTTCTCTCACACGGCCATTCCGCCCATTTGAAGCTCAAGCGAGTCCCGAAGCGAGCATACCCCTCATTTCGACAATTTTCGTCTACTATAACAAACAATTTTTTGGGTGATATGGATTCCGACGTCAAAAATGCCAAATTGTTTTGTGGAGGTCCTTCAAGACCTTATCTATGCAGATGGTTGGTCATCACGACCAGTCCAACCCATTTTCCAGGTCAAATAAGCCCTGAAGCGTGCATACCCCCATCTCAACGATTTTTGTGTGCTATAGCAAACTCTTTTCGGTGATCATCCCGATCTGACGTCAATGAATTACAACACTTTTGTGGACGTCTTTCAAGACCTTGGTATTAATCCAGTTGACCTTCACACGTCCATTCCGACCCATTTTTGAAGGTCAAGCGCAGCCCCAAAAGCGAGCATAACCCTTATTCGAATCCGAACGATTTCAGCTGCCTTTAGAACCAAATTTTTGGGTGATGAGGATTCAAACGTCAAAAATGCAAAAAAAATTTGTGCAGGTACTTTAAGACCTTGGTTGTGCATACGGTTGGCCATTACGGCCAATCTGACCCATTTTAAAGGTAAAACAAGCCTTGAAATGTAAATACCCCCATCTCGACAATTTTCATGTGTTATAGCAAACAATTTTTCGGGTTATCCAGATTTCGATGTCAAAAATCCCAATATTTTTTGTGGACGTCCGTCAAGACCCTGGCTATGCATCTGGTTGGTCCTCACGGCCAGTCCAACAAATTTTGAAAGTCAAACGAGCCCCGAAGCGTGCATACCCATGTTTAGACAATTTTCGTGTGCTATAGTTAAACATTTTTTGGGTGATCCGGATTCCAACGTCAAAAAACCAAGAATTTTTATGGACGTCCGTCAAAACATTGTCTATGCATCCGATTGGCCCTCACGGCCAGTTCAACCCATTTTTGGAAGGCAAACTACCCCGAGCGAGCAATAGCCAGCCCGTTTTCATGATTTTCGTGTGCTATGCCAACCCCTTTTTTTGGTTATCTGGATTAACCTCAAAAATGCAAATTTTATTTTTGTGGACGTCCTCAAGACCATTTTTAGGCAGCCGTTTTTTCCCTCCCGGCAGTCCGAACCCTTTTAAAAGTAAACTGCCGCGAAACGAGCATAAACCCCTCATTTCGATGATTTTCATGTTCTACTAGCAAAAACCAAGTTTTTGGGTGATCTATATAGTGCCGACAGTCAAGTAATTCCAAACTTTATGTGAAAGTTCGGCAAGACTTCACTATGCCATCCAGTTGACCTTCACACGGCATTCGGTACCCATTTTGAAGGTACAACGAGCCAAAGCAAGCATCCCTTCATTTGAATCGAAACGATTTCTATCAGGTCTTTCAAGACTTGGCTGTGCAGACGGTTGGCCATCATGTCCAGTCGCCCCCTTTTTCAATGTCAACGGCCCGAAGGGTTAATACCCCCGCATTTTATACAATTTTCGTGTGGCTACAGCAAACCATTGTTTGGTGATCCCGAATTCCGTCAAGACCTTGCATAATGCATCCCGTTTGTCCTTTCACAGCGTTCCGATCCCAGTTTTGAAGGTCAAATCACGCCCCGAAGTGGTGCATAACCCCCCATCTCGCGACGTTTTTTTGTGTCTCTAGCAAACCCATTTTTGAGTTATCCGGATAACCCGCGGCAAAAATGCCAAACTTTTGTGACGTCCGTCAAGAGAAGACCCTGGCTATGCCTCCAGTTGGCCTCACTTCAGTCCCGACCCATTTGAAGGTCAAAAACGATCCCTGAAGTGTAGCATACCCCCCATTGAATGATTTTCTGGTGCATAGCAAACCAAAAATGTTTTTAGGTGATCCCGGATTGCGATCGTCAAAATGCCCTAATAATTTTTGAGGACGTCCTCAAGACCTTGGATATGCAGATGGTTGCGCTCCGGCTAGTCAAACCCATTTTGAGGTAAAACGAGCCCTAAGCGGCATACCCCCTATTTAGATGATTTTCGTGTGCTAAGCAAACCATTTTTTTGGTTATCATCCAGATATTCCGCCGTTCAAAAATGCCAAACTTTTTTATGGAGCGTCCTTCAAGACCTTGTTCTATGCATCCCATTTGAACCTCACGCCAGTACGAAACCCCTATTGAAGGTCAAACGATCCCAAAAGCGTGATCATACTCTCCATTTTCCATCACCAATTTTTCTTGGCTATAGCCAAAAAAAAATTTTGGTAATCCGGTATTCCGACGTCCAAAAATTTCAAACTTTTTTGTGGACGTCCGTCAGTACTTGCCTATGCAGCCGGTTGGGGTCCTCAACGGCTAGTCCGAACCCTCATTTTTGAAGGTCAAACTAAGCCCACGAAGGCGAGCATGAATCCCCATTACAAAAAAAAAATACGAACAACCAACGATTTTCGTGTTCACTCGCAAAGCTTTTTTGGTATCGGATTAAAAGCGATCCAAACATTCAAAATATTTTTGTTGACGTCCGTGAATACCTTGGCTATGCAGCCAAGCAGCCATCACGGCCATTCCGACCCATTTTCAAGGTCAAAAAAGCCCCGAAGCGAGCATACCGCCCATTTAGACGATTTTCATGTGCTATAGTAAACCATTTTTTGGGTGATCCATATTCCGACATTAAAAATCCCAAATTTTATTTTGTCGACGCCTCAAGAACCTTGGCTCATGCCATCCGGAATTGGCCTTCACACGGGCCCCATTTCCCGACCCTTTTTTTAGGTCAAGTGAGTGCCCCGGAAGTGTCTACTACCCCCGCCATTTAGAGTCACCGATTTCCTTATGATATATTTACAACCATTATTTTGGGTGAGTCCGGATTCCGAACATTAAAATGCCAAACTTTTTTGTGGGATGTCCTCAAGACCCTATCAGGGCGCCATGCATCCGGTTGCCCACAGGCTAGTCTGACCATTTTGAAGTCAAACGACCCCGAAGCGAGCGATACCCCCCATTTCAGTGCTTTTCGTGGCAATAGCAACCTGTTTTTAGGTGATCCTGAAGTTCCCGACGTTACAATGCCAAAGGTTTTTTGTGAAGTCTTGAAGACCTTGGATATGCATCGTTGTCCCTCACAGGCCCCAGTCCGAAGCAATTTGGAAGGTCAAACGAGCCCGAATCGAGCATACCCCTCTTTTTCGTGATTTTCATCATGTTATAGAGCCAACCTTTTTTGGGTTATCTTGATTCAGACGTCAAAAATGCCAAACAATTTTGTGGAGGTATGTCGAGACCTTGTAAATGTAGCTGGTTGTCCCTCACGGCAAGTTCGACCCATTTTAAAGGTCAAACGAGTCCCGAAACGAGCATACCCCCCATTTCGATGATTTTCGTGTGCTTTACCAAATCATTTTTTGGGTGATCCCAATTTCGAAGTCAAGAATTCCAAAACTTTTTGTGTACGTCCGTCAAGACCTTGACTATGCATCCAGTTGACCTTCACGGCCATTTTGACCCATTTTGAAGGTCAAATGAGCCCCAAAGCGAGCATACCCCTCATTTAAACGATTTTTGTCTGCTATAGCAAACAATTTTTTGGGTGATCCGGATTCCGACGTCAAAAATGCCAAATTTTTTTGTGAAGGTCCTTCAAGACCTTGGATGTGAAGACGGTTGTCCATCACGGCCAGTCCGACCCATTTTCAAGGTCATCCAAGCCCCGAAGGGTGTATACCCCGCATTTAGACGATTTTCGTGTGCTATAGCAAACTATTTTTTTGGTGATCCAAATTCCGACGAAAAAAATGCCAAAATTTTTTGTGAACGTCGATCAATACCTTGGCTATGCATCCGATTGGCCTTCACAGCGGTTACGACCCATTATAAAGGTCAAACTAGCCACGAAGAGTGCATACCCCCATCTCGACGATTTTTTGTGTGCATAGCAAACCATTTTTTAGGTTATCCGGATTCCGACGTCAAAAATGCCAAACTTTTGTGTGGACGTCCGTCAAGACCCTGGATATGCATCCGGTTGGCCCTCACAGCCACTCCGACCCATTTTGAGGGTCAAACGAGCCCCGAAGCGAGCATACCCGCATTTGAATAATTTTTTATGCAATAGCGAACCATTTTGTGTTGATCCGGATTCCAACGTCAAAAATGCCAAACTTTTTTGTGGACGTCCGTCAAGACCTTGGCTATGCAGCCGGTTTTCCCTCACGGCCAGTCCGACCAATTTTGAAGGTATTACGAGCCATGAAGCGAGCGTACCCCCTATTTAGATGATTTTCGTGTGCTATAGCGAACCATTTTTTGTTTATCCAGCTTCGACTTCCAACAATGCCAAAATAATTTTTTAGGGCGTCCTCAAAACTTTCTATGCACTCGCCGGTTATGAACCTCAGTTGGCCAGTCTGACCCATTTTGAAGGTCAAACGAGCCCCAAAGCGAGCATATTCGCATTTCGATGATTTTTGTGTGCTAGAACAAACCATTTCTTTGGTGATCAGGATTCCGACGTCAAAAATTCCAAAAATTTTTGTAGACGTCCATCAATACCTTGTCTATGCAGCCGGTTGGTTCTCATGGCCATTCCATCCCATTTTTAAGGTCAAATGAACCACGAAGCTAGCATGCCCCCCATTTCAACGATTTTCATATTCTATAGCAAACCATTTTTTGGGTAATCCGAATTAAGACGCCAAAAACTTCAAAAAATTTTGTGGACATCCGTCAATACCTTGGATATGCATACGGTTGGCCTTCACGGACATTCCGATCAATTTTAAAGGTCAAACAAGCCCCGAAGTGCGCATACCCCTATCTCGACGTTTTTTGTGTGCTATAGCAAACCATTTTTTGGGTTATCCGAATTCTAACATCAAAAACGCCAAACTTTTTTGTGGACGTCCGTCATTAACCCCTTGCTGATGCATCGGGTTGGACCCTTACAAAAACGTACGGCCACTTCGCGCCATTTTTGAAGATCAAACAGCCCGAAGCGAGCATACCCTCATTTCAGATTTTCGTGTGCAATGCAAACATTTTTTGGGTGATCCGATTCGACAAAAAATTCTAGTCTTAACTTTTTGTGGGACGTCTTCATGACATTGGATATTCATCCTGTTAAACCTCATTCCAGGCCATACGACCCATTTTTGAAGGTCAAACGAGCCCCGAAGCCGAGCATACCCCTCATTTAGATGATTTTCCTTTTGCTTAAGCAAACCATTTTTTGGGTTATAATCCGGATTCCGACGTCAAAAATCCAAAAAAAATTTGTGGACATCCGCTAAGACCTTGTCCTATGCATCCAGTTGCCATCAACAGGCCAGTCACTACCCATTTCAAAGGTCAAAACTATCCTCCAAGCGAGCATACCCCCCTTTCGAAGATTTTCTTTCGTGTGCTAATAGCAAACCATTTTTTAGGTGATCCGGATTCTGATGTCAGAAAAGCCAAATATTTTTGTTGAATTCTGTCAAGACCTTAACTATACATCCGGTTGTCCCTCACGGCCAGTCCGACCAATTTTGAAGGTCAAACGAGCCCCGAAGCGAGCATACCCCTCATTTAGATGATTTTCATGTGCTATAGCAAAGCATTTTTTGGGTTATCTGCATTAAGACGTCAAAAATGCCAAACATTTTTGTGGAAGTCCTTCAAGACCTTGGCTATGCAGCCGGTTATACCTCACGACTAGTACGACCCATTTTTAAGGTCAAACGAGTCCCAAAGCGAGCATACTCCCCATTTCGATGATTTTCGTGTGCTATAGCAAACCATTTTTTAGGTGATTTGGATTCCGACGTCAAAAATGCCAAACTTTTTTGTGAACGTACTTCAAGACCTTTTCTATGCAGTCGGTTGGCCCTCACGGCCAGTCTGACCCATTTTCAAGGTCAAACGAGCCTCAAAGAAAGTATACCCCCCATTTCGACGATATTCATCTGCTATAGCAAACCATTTTTTGTCTGATCCGGATTCCAAAGTCAAAAATTCGAAAATTTTCTGTGGATGTCCGTCAATACCTGATCTATGCATCCGGTTTGTCCTAACGGCTAGTACGACCCATTTTGAAGGTCCAACGAGCCCCGAAGCGAGCATACCCCCTATTTCGACGATTTTCATGTTCTATAGCAAACCATTTTTTGGGAATCCAGATTAAGACGCCAAAAATTCCAAAATTTTTTGTGGACATCCGTCAATACCTTGGCTATGCAGTAAGTTGGCCATCAAGGTCACTCCAACCCATATTCTAGGTCAAACAATCCCCGAAGCGCGCATACTCCCCATTTTGACGATTTTTGCGTGCTATAGCAAACCCTTTTTTGGGTGGTCCAGATTCCAATGTCAAAAATACCAAAATTATTTATGTACATCCGTCAAGACCTTGGCTATGCATCCGGTTGGACTTCACGCCCATTCCGACCCATTTTAAAGATCAAACAAGCCCCGAAGCGCGCATACCCCCATCTAGACGATTTTCGTATATTATAGCAAATCATTTTTTGGGTGATTCGTATTCCGACGTCAAAAATGCCAAACTTTTTTATGGACGTCCGTCAAGACTCTGGCTATGCATACGGTTGTCTCTCACAGCCAGCGACCCATTTTGTAGGTAAAACGAGCCCTGAAGCGAGCATACCTCCATTTCAATGATTTTCGTGTGCAATAGCAAACCATTTTTTGGGTGATCTGGATTCGGACGTCAAAAATACCAATATTTTTTTAGGACGTGTGTCAAGACCTTGGCTATGCAATCAGTTGGACTTCACGGCTATTCCGACCCATTTTGAAGGTCAAACAAGCCGCAAAGCGAGCATACCCCTCATTTCGACGATTTTGGTGTGCTATAGCAAACCATTATTTGGTTTATCTGGATTCAGACGTCAAAAATGCCAAACTTTTTTGTAGACGTCTTTCAAGACCTTGGCTATGCAGCCATTTGTCTCTCATGCCCAGTACGACGACCCATTTTGAAGGTCAAACGAGCCCCGAAGAGAGTATACTCCCTATTTCGATGATTTTCGTGTGCTATAGCAAATCATTTTTTGGTTGATCCGGATTCCGACGTCAAAAATTCCAAAAAAAAAAATTTGACGTCCCTCAAGACCTTGGATATGCATACTATTTACCTTCACGGCTATTCCGACCCATTTTGAAGGTAAACGATCTCCAAAGCGAGCATACCCCCCATATCGATGATTTTCGTGTGCTATAGCAAACAATTTTTTTGGGTGATCCGGATTGTCCTTCAAGACCTTGGATGTGCACACAAATGGCCATCACGTCCAGTCCGACCCATTTTCAAGGTCAAACGAGCCCCGAATGGTGCATACCCTCCCATTTAGACGATTTTCGTGTGCTATAGCTAACCATTTTCTGGGTGATCCGGATTCCGATGTCAAAAATGCAAAAAAAAAATTGTGGACGTCCGTTAAGACCTTAGTTATGCATCCGATTAGCCCTCATGGCTAGTCCAATCCATTTTGAAGGTTAAACGAGCCCCGAAGCGATCATACCCCCATTTCAATGATTTTCGTATGCAAACCATTTTTTGGATGATCCGGATTCCGACGTCAAGAATTCAAAAACTTTTTGTGGACGCCTTGAAAGAGCTTGGTTATGCATCCAGTTGACTTTCACGGCCATTCCAATCAATTTTGAAGGTCAAACGATCCCAAAGCTAGCATACCCCCCCCCCATTTCGACGATTTTCGTCTGCTATAGAAAAAAAATTTGGGTGATGTGGATTCTGACGTAAAAAATGCCAATTTTTTTTGTGGAGGTCCTTCAAGACCTTGGATGTGCAGACAGTTGGCCATCACGGCTAGTCCGACCCATTTTCAAGGTTAAACGAGCCCCGAAGGTTGCATACCCCTCATTTAGACGATTTTTGTGTGCTATAGCAAACCATTTTTTGGGTGATCCGGGTTCCAACGAAAAAAATGCCACAGTTTTTTGTGAACGTCCGTCAAGACCTTGGCTATGTATCCGGTTGGCCTTCACAGCCATTCCTACCCATTTTAAAGGTCAAACAAGCCCCGAAGCGTGCATACCCCCATCTCGATGATTTTTGTGTGCTATAGCAAACTATTTTTTTGGTTATCCGGATTCCAACGTCAATAACGCCAAACTTTTTTATGGACGTCCGTCAAGACCTTGGCTAAACATCCGGTTGGCCCTCACGGCCAGTCTGAACCATTTTGAACGTCAAACATGCCCCGAATCGAGCATACCCCCATTTGAATGATTTTCGTGTGCAATAGCAAACCAATTTTTGGGTGATCCGGATTCCAACGTCAAAAATGCCAAACCTTTTTGTGGACGACCGTCAAGACCATGGCAATGCAGCCAGTTGGCCCTCACGGCCAGTCCGACCCATTTTGAAGGTAGAAAAAGCCCCGAAGCGAGCATACCCCCTATTTAGATGATTTTCGTGTGCTATAGCAAACCATTTTTTGGGTTATCCAGATTCCGACGTAAAAAATGCCAAACTTTTTTATGGACGTCCGTCAATACCTATTTTATTCAGACGGTTGGCCCTCACGGCCAGTCCGACCCGTTTTGAAGGTCAAACGAACCCCAAAGCGCGCATACCCTTATTTCGATGATTTTCGAGTGCTATAGAAAAAACAATTTTTCGAGTGATCCAGATTCCGACATAAAAAATGCCAATATTCTTTTAGGACATCCGTAAAGACCTTGGATATGCATCCGGTTGGCGTTCACGGCCAGTCCGACCAATTTTCAAGGTCAAACGAGCCCAAAAGCGCGCATACCCCCTTTTAGATGACTTTCGTGTGCTATAACAAACCATTTTTTGGGTTATCCAGATTTTAACGTAAAAAATGCTAAACTTTTTTATGGACGTCCTTCAAGACCTTGTCTATGCAGTCGGTTGTCCCTCGTGGCTATTCCAACCCATTTTGTAGATGAAATGAGCCCCGAAGCGAGCATACCCCTCATTTCGACGATTTTTGTGTGCTATATCAAACCATTTTTTGGGTTCTCCAGATTCTGATGTCGAAAAATGCCAAAACATTTTATGGACATCCGTCAAGACCTTGTCTATGCATCCGGTTTGCCCTCACGGACAGTCCGACCAATTTTCAAGGTCAAACAAGCCTCGAAGCGCGCATACGCCCATCTCAACGGTTTTCGTGTCTTATAGCAAACCATTTTTTGGGTTATCTGGATTTCGATTTCAAAAATGCCAAACTTTTTTATGGGCGTCCTTCAAGACCTTGGATATGCATCCGGTTGTCCCTCACGGCCAGTCCGAACCATTTTGTATGTCAAACGAGCCTCGAAGCGAGCATACCCCCATCTCAAAGATTTTCGTGTGCTATAACAAACAAATTTTTGGGTGATCCGGATTCCAACGTCAAAAATGCCAAAAAGTTTTGTGGAGGTCCTTCAATACCTTGGTTGTGCAGACGGTTGGCCATCACGACTAGTCCGACCCATTTTCAAGGTAAAACGAGCCCCGAAGCGTGCATACCCCCCATTTACATGATTTTCGTGTACTATCACAAACTATTTTTTGGGTGATCCAGATTCCAACATAAAAAATGCCAAAAACTTTTGTGCACATCTTTCAAGACCTTGGCTATGCATCCAGCTGGTCATCAGGGCCATTCCGACCCAATTTAAAGGTCAAACAAGCCCAAAAGTGCGCATACCCCCATCTCAACGATTTTTGTGTGCTATAGTAAACCATTTATTGAGATATCCGAATTGCAACATCAAAAATGTCAAACTTCTTTATTGACGTCCATCAAGAACCTGGCTATGCATCCGGTTGGCCCTCACGGATAGTCCGACCCATTTTCAAGGTCAAACGAGCCCCGAAGCGAGTATATCCCCATTTCAATGATTTTCGTGTGCAACAGCAAACCATATTTTGTGGACGTCCATCAAGACCTTTGCTATGCAGCCAGTTGTCCCTCACGGCCAGTCTAACCCATTTTGAAGGTCAAACGAGCCCCGAAGCGAGCATACCCCTTATTTAGATGATTTGCTTGTGCTAAAGCAAACAATTTTTTGGTTATCTGGATTCAGACATCAAAATGCCAAATATTTTTGTTGACGTCCGCCTTGACCTTGTCTATGCATCCAATTGACCTTCACGGTAATTTTGACCAATTTTGAAGGTCAAACGAGCCCCAAAGCGAGCATACCCCCCATTTTGATGATTTTCGTGTGGTATAGCAAACAATTTTTTGGGTGATATCGATTCCAACATCAAAAATGCCAAAAGTTTTTGTGGAGGTCCTTGAAGACCTTGGCTGTGTTAATGGTTGTCCATCAAGGCATGTCTGACCCATTTTAAAGGTCAAACGAGCCCCGAAGCGTGCAGATCCCCCATTTAGACGATTTTCGTGTGCTAAAGCTAACCATTTTTTGGGTGATCCGGATTCAAACGTCAAAAATGCCAAAAAAATTTGTGTATATATGTCGAGACCTTGGCTATGCATCTGGTTGGCCTTCAAGGCCATTCCAACCCATTTTAAAGGTCAAACGAGCCCCGAAGCGCGCATACCTCCATCTCGGCAATTTTCGTGTGTTATAGAAAACCATTTTTTAAGTTATCCTGATTGCGATGTCAAAAATGCCAAACTTTTTTGTTGACATCCTTCAAGACCTTGGCTATGCATCCGGTTGGCCCTCACAGCCAGTCCGACCAACTTTGAAGGTCAAACAAGCCCCGACGCGAGCATACCCCTCATTACGATGATTTTCGTGTGCTATAGCAAACTATTTTTTGGGTTATCTTGATTCAGACGTCAAAAATGCCAAAAAATTTTGTGGACTTCCGTCAAGACTTTGGATGCATCCGGTTGTCCTTCACGGGCAGTCCGACCCATTTTGAAGGTCAAACGAGCCCCAAAGCGAGCATACCCCCATTTGAATGATTTTTGTGTCGTATATCAAACCATTTTTTTGGGTTATTCGGATTCTGACGTCAAAAATGCCAAAACATTTTTGTGGACGTCCGTCAAGACCCTGGCTATGCATCCAGTGTTCCCTCACGGCAAGTCCGACCCATTTTGAAGGTCAAACGAGCCCTGAAGCGAGCATACCCCCATTTCAATGATTTTCGTGTGCAATAGCAAACCATTTTTTGGGTGATCCAGATTCTGACGTCAAAAATGCCAAAAGTTTTTGTGGACGTCAGTCAAGACCTTAACTATGCATCCGGTTGGCCCTCAAGGCCAGTTCGACCAATTTTGAAGGTCAAACGAGCCCCAAAGCGAGCATACCCCTCAGTTCGATGATTTTCGTGTGCTATAGCAAACCATTTTTTGGGTTATTTGGATTCCAACGTCAAATATTTTAAATTTTTTTATGGACGTCCGTTAGGACCTTGGCGATGCAGTCGGTTGTCCCGCACGGCCAGTACGACCCATTTTGAATGTCAAACGAGTTTCGAAGCGAGCATACTCCCCATTTCGATGATTTTCGTGTGCTATAGCAAACCATTTTTTGGGTGTCCAGATTCCGACGTCCAAAATGCCAAACGTTTTTGTGGACGTCCGTCAAGACCTTGGCTATGCAGCCGGTTTTTCCCTCACAACCAGTCCAACCCATTTTGAAGGTCAAATGACTTCCGAAGCGAGCATACCCCCCATTTCGATGATTTTCGTGTGCTATAGCAAACCATTTTTTGGGTTCTCCGGATTCCGACGTCAAAAATGCCAAATTTTTTTGTGGACGTCCGTCAAGACCTTGTCTATGCAGCCGGTTGTCCCTCACGGCCAGTCTGACCCATTTTGAAGGTCAAACGAGCCCCAAAAGCGAGCATACCCCCTATTTTGACGATTTTCGTATGCTATAGCAATCATGTTTTTTTGTGATTCGGATTCCAACGTCAAAAATGCCAAAAACTTTTGTTGATGTCCTTAAAGACCTTAGTTGTACAGACGTTTGGCCATCACGGCCATTCCGACCCATTTGAAAGGTCAAACAAGCTACGAAGCGCGCATACCCCCATCTCAATGATTTTCGTGTGCTATAACAAACCATTTTTTGGGCTATCCTGAGCCTGACGTCAAAAATGTCAAACTTCTTTATGGACGTCCATCAAGACCCTGGCTATGCATCCGGTTGGCTCTCACGGCCAGTCCGACCCATCTTGAAGGTCAAACGAACCCCGAAGCGACCATACCCCCATATGAATGATTTTCGTGTGCAATAGCAAACCATATTTTGTGGACGTCAATCAAGACCTTTGCTATGCAGTCGGTTGGCCCTCACGACAAGTTTTACCCATTTTGAAGGTCAAACGAGCCCCGAAGCGAGCATACCCCTTATTTAGACGATTTTCTTGTGCTATAGCAAACAATTTTTGGAGTTATCATGATTAAGACATCAAAATGCCAAATATTTTTGTTGACGTCCACCTTGACCTTGGCTATGCATCCAGTTGACCTTCAAGGCCATTCTGACCAATTTTGAAGGTCAAACGAGCCCCAAAGCAAGCACAACCCCCATTTCGACGATTTTCATGTGGTATAGCAAACAATTTTTTGGGTGATATAGATTCCAACGTCAAAATGCCAAAAAATTTTGTGGAGGTCCTTGAAGACCTTGGCTGTGTAGACGGTTGTCCATCAAGGCCAGTCCGACCCATTTTAAAAGTCAAATGAGCCCCGAAGCGTGCATACCCCCCATTTAGACGATTTTCGTATGCTATAGCTAACCATTTTTTGGGTGATCCGGATTCAGACGTCAAAAATGCCAAAAAATTATGTGGACATCTGTCGATACCTTGGCTATGCATCTGGTTGGCCTTCACGACCATTCCCACCCATTTTAAAGGTCAAACGAGCCCCGAAGCGCGCATACCTCCATCTCGGCAATTTTCATGTGCTATAGCAAACCATTTTTTAAGTTATCCTGATTGCGATGTCAAAAATGCCAAACTTTTTTGTGGACATCCTTCAAGGCCTTGCTATGCATCCGGTTGGCCCTCACAGCCAGTCCGACAAATTTTGAAGGTCAAACAAGCCCCGTAGCGAGCATACCCCTCATTTCGATGATTTTCGTGTGCAATAGCAAACCATTTTTTGGGTTAGCTTGATTCAGACGTCAAAAATGCCAAAAAAAATTGTGGACTTCCGTCAAGACCTTGGATATGCATCCGGTTTTCCCTCACGGCCAGTCCAACCCATTTTGAAGGTCAAATGAGCCCCGAAGCGAGCATACCCCAATTTGATTGATTTTTGTGTCGTATATCAAACCATTTTTTGGGTTATCTGGATTCCAACTTCAAAAATGCCAAACATTTTTGTGGACGTCCGTCAAGACCATGGCTATGCATCCGGTTTGCCCTTACGGCAAGTCCAACCCATTTTGAAGATCAAACGATCCCTGAAGCGAGCATACCCCCATTTCAATGTTTTTGATATGCAATATTTTTGGGTGATCCGGATTCTGACGTCAAAAATGCCAAAAGTTTTTGTAGACGTTAGTCAAGACCTTAACTATGCATCCGGTTGGCCCTCACAGCCAGTCTGACTAATTTTGAAGGTCAAACGAGCCTCGAAGCGAGCATACCCATCATTTCGATGATTTTCGTGTGCTATAGCAAACCTTTTTTTGGGTTATTTGGATTCCAACGTCAAATATTTTAAAATTTTTTGTGGACGTCCTTCAAGACCTTTGCGATGCAGCGTGTTGTCCCTCACGGCCAAAACTACCCATTTTGAAGGTCAAACGAGTCCGGAAGCAAGCATACTCCCCATTTCGATGATTTTTCATTTTCTATAGCAAATTGGGTGTCTAGATTTCGACATCCAAAATGCCAAACTTTTTTGTGGACGTCCGTCAAGACCTTTGCTATGCAGGCTATCCCTCACGGCCAGTCCGACCCATTTTGAAGGTCAAATGAGTACCGAAGCGAGCATACCCACCATTTCGATGATTTTTGTGTGCTATAGCAAATCATTTTTTGGGTTCTCCGGATTCCGACGTCAAAAATACCAAATTTTTTTGTGGACGTCCGTCAAGACCTTGGCTATGCAGCCGGTTGGCCCTCACGGCCAGTCTGACCCATTTTGAAGGTCAAACGAGCGCCAAAGCGAGCATACCCCCCATTTCGACGATTTTCATGTGCTATTGCAAACAATTTTTTTGGTGATCCGGATTCCAACGTCAAAAATGCCAAAAAATTTTGTTGAGGTCCTTCAAGACCTTGGGTGTGCAGACGGTTGGCCATCACGACCAGTCCAACCCATTTTCAAAGTCTAACAAGCTCCGAAGTGTGCATACCCTGCATTTAGACGATTTTCGTGTGCTATAGCAAACCATTCTTTGGGTGATTCGGATTCCGACGTCAAAAATGCCAAACATTTTTGTGAACGTCCGTCAAGACCTTGGCTATGCATTCGGTTGGCCTTCACGGCCATTCCGACCCATTTGAAAGGTCTAACAAGCTCTGAAACATGCATACCCCCATCTCGACGATTTTCGTGTGCTATAGCAAACCATTTTTTGGGTTATCCGGATTTCGACGTCAAAAATGCAAAACTTTTTTGTGGACGTCCGTCAATACCTTGGCTATGCATCCGGTTGTCCCTCACGACCATTCCGACCCATTTTGAAGGTCAAGCTAGCCCCGAAGCGGGCAACCCCTCATTTCGACAATTTTCGTGTGCTATAGCAAACCATTTTTTTGTTGATCCGGATTGTGACATCAAAAATTCCAAAAAATTTCGTGCACGTTCTTCAAAACCTTGGCTATGCATTCGGTTGTCCTTCACGGCCATTATGACCCATTTGAAAGGTCTAACAAGCCCCGAAGTGCACATACCCCCATCTCGACGATTTTCGTAAGGTATAGCAAACCATTTTGTGGGTTATCCAAATTCCGACGTCATAAATGCCAAACTTTTTTATGGACGTCCTTGAAGACCCTGGCTATGTATCCAATTTGTCCTCACGGCCTGTCTGACCCATTTTGAAGGTCAAACGAGCCCCGATGCGAGCATTACCCCCATTTCAATGATTTTCGTGTGCAATAGCAAACCATTTTTTGGGTGATCCGGAATCCGACATCAAAAATTCCAAACTTTTTTGTGGACGTCCGTCAAGACCTTGGATATGCAGCCGGTTGGACCTCACGGCCAGTCCGACCCATTTTGAAAGTCAAACGAGCCCTAAAGCGAGCATACCCCCCATTTCAACGATTTTTTTGTGCAATAGCAAAACATTTTTTGGGATATCCAGATTCCGACGTCAAAAATTCCAAATGTTTTTGTGGACATCCACCAATACCTTTTCTATGCAGTCGGTTGGTCCTCACAGCCAGTACGACCCATTTTGAAGGTCAAACGATCCCTGACGCGAGCATACCCCCCAATTTCGACGATTTTCGTGTTCTATAACAAACCATTTTTGGGGTAATCCAGATTGAGATGTCAAAAATTCTAAATTTTTTTGTGGACGTTTTTCAATATCTTGGATTTGCATCCAATTGTCCATCACGTCCTATCCGACCCATTCTCAAGGTCAAACAAGCCCCGAAGCGTGCATACCCCCCATTTAGACTATTTTCGTGTGCTACAACAAACAATTTTTTAGGTAATCCGTATTACGACGTCAAAAATTCCAAAATTTTTTGTGGACGTCCGTCAATACCTTGTCTTTGCAGACACTTGGCCATCACGGCCAATCCGACCCATTTTCAATGTCAAACGAGCCCTGAAGCGAGCATACCCCTCATTTCGACGATTTTTGTATGCTATAGCAAACCATTTTTTGGGTTATCTGGATTCAGACGTGAAAAGGCCAAACTTTATTGTGGATGTCTGTCAAGACCTTGTCTATGCATCCGTTTGGCCCTCACGCCCAGTCCGACCCATTTTAAAGGTCAAACGAGCCCCAAATTGAGCATACTCCCCATTTAGATGATTTTCGTGTGCTATAGCAAACCATTTTTTTGGTGATCCGGATTTCGACGTCAAAAATGCCAAAAAAATTTGTGGACGTCCGTCAAGATCATAGATATGAATCCAGTTGACCTTCACGACCATGCCGACCCATTTTGAAGGTCAAACGAGCCCCAAAGCGAGCATACCCCCCATTTCAGCGATTTTCGTGTGCTATAGCAAACAATTTTTTGGGTGATCCGGATTCCGAAAAAAATGCCAAAAAAATTCTGGAGGTCCT
>JAKWJA010001792.1:0-30050 GCA_027704765.1 Solanum habrochaites | reverse complement strand
ACATTAACCCACTAGAATTTATTTATAGCAGGGAATGATCCAAAACCCCCTTAAAACATTTAACAGAAATCCGAAACCCGCCTGGAATCGTAGTCCTTGACGGGCGGGCGCGTGCTACGACGGTTCGTCCTGCTGAGTCGTCGCAGAGTTCAGGGCTGAAATTTACTGAAGGGCCTATGACGGTCCGTCGTGCCCACGACGTTTCCGTCCTGCCATTCCGGTCGTGACGTTCCGAGAGTCGATTTCAGTACCCAAATTCCAGAAATCTAAGTGTTTTGGGAACGAACCCCCTCGAACGTCCGTCGTGCCCATACGGTTCGTCGTGGGATCCGTCGACCTCCGCCAGTTTTTCCAGAAATAAATCTGACGCTCAAAACGACTAAACAGGTCCTTACAATAGATACCAATTTACCCATCGTTCGTCCTCGAACGATCATAAGAAGAAAAACAAGGGCAAAAGGGAGTCTCTGAATCTGTACAGTGGGGTATCTTTCTTGCATACTCAGCCTCCTTCTCCCACGTGGCCTCTTCAACTGGTCGATTTCTTCCATTGGACTTTGATGGATGCACATCTCCTTTGATCTCAACTTGCGAATTTCTTCTATCTAAAATGGCACAGGCTCCTCTCATACGACAAGTTCTCATCAAGCAGAACTGAATCCCCACGAATGATGTAGTTTTCCATCCCCATGGTTCTTTTCAACATAGACCATGAAATACCGGGTGCACTCCTGACAGCCCTGAGGCAAGGAATTCATAAGCCACCTCCCTACTCGCTTCAGAACTTCGAATGGACCAATATACCTTGGGTCTAGCTTACCCCTTTTACCAAACCCGCATCACACACCCTTCATGGGTGAAACCTTCAGTAAAACTTGCTCACCCTCCATGAACTCCAGTCCCTAACCTTTCGATCTCATACTCCTTTTGCCTACTTTGATGCCGCTAAAAGTTTTTTCTGAATAGATTTCACCTTCTCATGAATCCCTCAAAAGGGTCAGTACCCCAAGGTCTACCTCGAATGCATCAAACCACCAATGGGAAGCCTACATCTCCTCCCCATACAAGCTTCGAAATGAGCCATACAATAAGCTTGAGTGATAGCTATTATTGTATGAAAACTCGCTAAGGTAAGAAGTTATCCACAATGACCACCGAATCCTATCCCTGCTCGAAGCATATCTTCTAATACTTGAATCGTTCGCTCAGACTCCATTCGATCTGGAGGGAAATGCAGTACTACGAGTCCAACCTAGTACCTAATTCAGCGTGCAATGTTCTCCAAACTTAGAATAAACTGATACCCTATCTGATTATGGAAAGTGGGAACTCCATGCAGAACCACCAATCTCTGGATGTAGAGTCCTGGCTAACTTCTCTGCATTGTAAGTCACCTTAACCGGATGAAATGAGCAGACTTGAGTTAATCTGTCCACAATCAATACCCAAATAGAATCAAACTTGCCCAATTCTTTGGAAGACCAACCACGAAGTTCCATTGCAATTCTCTCCCACTTCATTCAGGAATGGGCATTCTCTGAAGTGTTCCTCCGGTGCCTCTGGTGTTCATACTTTACTTGCTGACAATTTGTACTTTGGCAACAAAATCAACAATGTCGCGCTTCATCTACTCCACCAAAAGTGGTCTGTTTTAGTCACAGGTACATCTTGGTGCACCATGATTATAAAATATCTGGAACTATGAGCCTCTATAAATAGTGTGAATCAAATCATCACACGTGACACAATACCCTTCCCTTAATTCTCAAACACATTCTCATCCTTTAATCGCTTCTTTAGCTCTCCTCGCAACACCATATCCCGAATTCGGCTTAGTTTCTCCATCCTCAAACAGTTTCCCCTTGATCTTGTCAAGAAAAAGAAGATCTCCTCCACACTAGCCAAAATCCACTCCCTTCTTATTTCTTCTACCCTCATAAAGTATTAGCCAGGTCTGAACCTCTCTGCCAATGGGCGCTAGAACTTGTAAGTGGGGCTAAACTACCCATGCTCCCTGCTTTTCTACTTAAGGCATCTGCCACAATATTAGCTTTCCTGGTGTATACCGATGGTAATATCGTATCTCCTTCAGTAGTTCCATCCATCTCCTCTGTCTAAATTCAAATCTTTCTGAGTAAAGACTACTGTAGGCTACGATGATCCTTATATACTTCACACTTAACCCATATAGATAGTGTCTCCATTGCTTTAATGCAAACACTACCGCAAACCACCTCTAAATCGTGGGTCGAATAATTCAGTTCATGCACCTTTAATTGCCTCGAAGCCTAAGCAATTACATTCTTCTCTTGCATTAGCACCTGCACCACCAGAATAGGATGCATCACATAAACATTGAAGTGCTTACCCTCTAACTGGCAGTAAGGATAGGTGCCAGTAGTCAGCAAGGTCTTGAGTTCTCGAAAGCTTTTCTTCGCATTCATCCCCCGACCATTCAAAATGGAACAGTCCTGCTTACTGTCAAGCTTCGTCAATTGAGGAAGCACAATAGAATAGAATCCCTTGCACAATCGACGGGTACGTACTAGCTAAACCAACAAAAGCTTTTATTCTCTGACACCTAATTAGTAGGTCTTCACCCAATCTTCACTACTTCGATCTTAGAAGGATCCACCATCACTCATCCTGATATAACCACGTTGCCCAGACCCAAGTAAGCGAAACGTAAACTAGCAAACTCACATCTCTTGGAGAATGTGCATAAAAGCTTGTTTTCTCCCTCACACATTTCACCACACCGTCTCAATGCTCCTCAGTGTCTCCTTACTCTTGGGTATATAGTATATCTATCAATAATACGATCACAAAGAATCAGATATTGCGCTTCTAAAAATCTCCGTTATCAAGCTCATGACAAGACGGGGCATTCGTTTAGTCCAAAGGACATTTACCAAGAATCATAATACGCCCCTATACTTTCAAGAGCATCTTTGGCACCATCTGTGGCCCGTATTTTACATCATTGATGGTAACTCCAACACTCAAGTCCAAATCTGGAGAGCATACATGCACCGTTGCTAAAACTGATCGAACAAACTCACTCAATGCGAGAAGAGGAATACTGTTCCCGTAAACCGTTACCTTATTTGTTGCCGTTGGTCTATGCCATCAGCCGAATTTACTCCCCTTTTCATTCTCAACAAAAAAGGAGCACCCCCAATTGGGATGCACTTGGTACTAATGAAAACTTTTTACTTAACAACTCTTGAAAGTGGGCCTTTAAACTCTCTTAACACGACGGGGAACGCCATTTCTAAGGGGTTAAGATTAATGGGCGAGTACCTGTTCAAGATCGATGCAGAAGTCAATATCTTCTATCCAGGTCGGCATACAGGAAGGTCTGCAGGAAACAACATCTAAAAACTCGCGACCTAAAATTTTGAAACCGACCAATATTGAACTGGTACTTGCGGGTAGTATCGCCCAGGACGGCGCGCCAAGAAGCTAAACAAACCCTTACCTAACACATTCTTTAGCACGGAAAGAAGAGATAGATGAACGAAGCCAGATTGGAAGTGGTGCAAGTCACACCTCCCACATAACGGATCTCCCCTAGGCTGGCTAAAACGTCACGTTTAAGACATTACAATCCAAGATTGCAAATTGCCGAGGGAGAAGCAAACAGTCGAGTTCCCCAGAATTACATCAGATCACCATTCTAGGATACCAAGTCCTACCATAGTATTGCTCCCCACAAAAGTCAGAGACAATTCTAACACCTTTTCAACTATCACAGACTCACCCACAAGTCTAAACTAGCTCAGACACGCTTTCCCCCTGCGCCACGGTCCAAGCAGATGTTCGAACATTAATAATTCAATTACTTTGGGGTTAAAAGAGATAACACCTTTAATTAATTAATGGGAATAATGCATCATCTTTTAACTTAATTATATGATTCTTAGGGTCAACGCAAACACTGTTTTGGACTCCTCCAACTCGCCAGCCCCGCGCGCGAACTGGAGAAACGATCGCGAAAAACGAGAGAAACGCAGAGGGACGCAAATCTTTGGAAAAGTAGTTGCTTTAGCACAATTCTTCGTGGAGTAGTTATGGTTTTTACGCTTTGTAGTAAACTCTAATATCGATGCTATGTTATTGGGTTAGTATTGTAAATCCTTCTTATGCTTATTTGTATGCTTGTATATATGTTATTCTAATTGTGATAAAATAAGCCTGATGAGGCTATGAATTTTAATCTTGAAAACCTCTTGTTAATGATGATGCCTTAGTATAAAAAGAATGTCTTGAGAAACAAAATAATTAGGTTAGATCTCGGGTGTCAAACTTCCTACACCAGATAGAATATTTATCTGTGTCACGTTGCCGACACTAGGATGAAGATTATCGTGTGTGGTCCCGTTCCGACACCAGATCGAATATGGATCTGGTTTCACGACTCGCACGTAGAATTTAAGGGATCGGGTTCACGTTCCGACCCAGGATATTATATGTGAGCGGAGTGTCACGTACCAACACGAGAGACTAAGATAATTAACATAAAACAAGATTTTTATATACTCATCTCATGAACGCTAGTTCCCAATGGGTCTGTTGTTGAGGCTTGGTCCCATGAGGAAAACTTTGGGTGCTTACTTGATGATTTTATAACTTGTTGTTTGCTATCTGTTGAGTAGTTAGTTGATTTATTATATTATCTGATATAATACTCTTTTCTAATTTCTATTTGAGTTGGCTCGATGATACCTACTCAGTACTTGTGTTTGTACTACCTACTTGTAATTCTTTGCTTTGTTATTTTATTTAGTGCAACAAACTTACCATCGTTTCACTCACCGCAACTCTATCCAGTCTTCATTCACGTCGGATCTCAGGGTGAGCTAATGCTTCTAGCTTGGACTGGATCATCTTATTCATGTTTGATAGCCTTGAAGTTCCGGCATTGACTAGCTTTTTTATTTATTTTAGCTTCTTCGATATTCTTAGATTAGTAATTGATGATAGATGTTCTTTGTGGTGATGACGTTCCAGATTTTGGGAATAATAATATGAGTTTTTATAAGTTTATTTTAATCGATTTTCATAATGAGTTTAAGTTTCTCCAGCATTTTATTTTGTTAATTAATGATTGAAGACGTTGAAATTGATGGGTTGTTCGCCGCGCTCACATAGTAGGAAAGTGTGTTCCTTTGCGGCCCCATTTTGGGTCGTCGACAGTCCGTAGCACTTAACTATGGGATATACGAATGTTGCTCCCGTTTAAATCCTGAAATGTGTTTGTCAGAGAACGAATTCATCCCAGAAATGTGGCAATTGGAGAGTTTTATCTGATAAGACAACGTTGAAATGCTTATGTAACCATTCTCAAGAGGTCAAATTGAATCAATTTTTTGTACTGTTAGAATAAAACTATCAAGTTTGTCTATTTAATATCGTTATTTATGTCTTGTGATACATGTGATAACTGTATTAACTATTTATAATTTTTGATCATATGTATTGGTAATTTTATTTTTTTTTAACATTTAATTATGTTATGTGGTTTGATACATTCAGATGCATGTTTAACAACTGTCCCAACAGCAGAGGCCTGTGCGCTTTTGACCTAGTGGAAGTTGCAACATGCCTCATCCTTCTACCACCCTTAGTACACCGAATGAGGAGATGATTTTGATAATTTCTCCACCAAACCTCCCGAACATTTATTGAGGAGATCTTCTAGAGTGTCTGATACATCTCCTCCACCACCACTAAAAAGAAGAAAAAAAGTGGTTATACATAAAAGAAAGATTTCAGAATCGAGTCAGCGTGATCAATCAAATGTGTCTCCAACACCTAATGTACATGTTTCTATTTCCGATCTGCCTCCGACTTCGACTGCTGATGTACATGGTTCTATTCCAGGCGTGTCTCCAAACTCGTCTGCTGATGTACATGGTTTTGCAGATTCTCAGAAAGTCAACTCTGTAATTCCAGA
Source organism: Solanum habrochaites (assembly GCA_027704765.1). Classification (NCBI taxonomy): domain Eukaryota; kingdom Viridiplantae; phylum Streptophyta; class Magnoliopsida; order Solanales; family Solanaceae; genus Solanum; species Solanum habrochaites. The sequence goes on along the minus strand of JAKWJA010001792.1, from coordinate 24,091 downwards.
TATTGAAGAGTTTAAAATGGAAATTTGATATTTTTAGTTAAATGTAATTTATTTTTATCCTAAATGTTTATAATTAACAGGTTGACAAGAAATTTGAGGAACTGATTATATTGATAAAGGAAAATCACTCCTAGTTGATGCAATCTCGAGGCAAGGAAAACATCAATGTTTGATTCTAATACAAACACATTTCAGTTGAGAAACAAACTCTCCATAAACTTACGGATTCATCTTTCTGATATGGTGGCTTAGCTGATGATGGTTTTTGGTGTTTCTGGTAATTATGTGACATCAGTCACGCGAAGATACGGGGGATGCCGTTGAGGACATTTGTTGGTGTTTCTATTAACGAGGGTGAACAGTCAATTCAATACTTACTTCCAAGTATTTATTATACAATTGTACGAATTTGTCCTTTAGTGAAGTCATGAATCATGCACAATACTCATTGTTAGGTTCATGCGAGTACAATCACTATTACGTATCAGCAACACAAATTATATTAACACTTTTTCATAAAAACTTCTGCATATTCAGGATGGTGACGCACATCAATCGCACCAAGATTTAAATGAACCTATCATGGAGCAAGATGGTGATGACAATGCTTAACACAACACCCCTCACGTTTTGCCCGATAAAACAACAATGGATGCATCGTGTAGATTTTTCAATTTTGCTTTATGACACACAATTTCATTACACACAAATTTACTAAGAAAATTATTACAACATATTATATAGGAATCTTCAACTTCAACAACAATATCGTGATCAACTCAAGCAGCAATAGATGCACTTATCAAAGATTTGAGGAAAGATCCTACTAATGCTAGACCATTGTATTCTTACAATCCACAGAATATAACTAGCAGTCAGTACTTGTTGACGGATAATCAATTACCCACTGACATTTCAATAACTGATATTGGAGTTAGAACCACTTCGGTCACTCCTGCGCATAGAAACAGAATGCCTTCGAGAAATATTCAATCTCCATATTGTACTTCTTTTGAGTCAAGCGAGAAGGAAAAGATAAATTGAAGGATATGACTCGTCTCCAATTTCCATTCGAAGGATGTGGCATTACAAATCAAGTTTCGCCGAAATTTATTGGAAATTATATGAATTGGTTGTCAAGGGGTCTCCTAATAAATCATAACAATAAATAAGTTTTATACAATTTTTTTGCAAGTGTTTGGGTTAATTATGTTATATATAACTAATTCATGATACTTTGTTTACATTTTTTGTGTACATATAGTCAAACATTATGCATCATGTATGTAGGAACCCATCAGACAATAAATACAGATAAAAATCTTCTTCTTTTGAATTTACGATGATGGACTTTGTTGTTGCTTTTTCAATGAACAAGAATTGGTTCTATGCCATGTCACAGCCAAACAAATGTTGGACTGATGAGGTAAAATTCTTAAACTAATTATCAAATGTGTATCAGTTACACTTATATTATTATAACATGATACATTCTGTAGAAGCATCATAATATTTAATTGGCAAAATTTATGATCAATATTTAATAATTATATTGTTCTATATTGTTTAGATGTATATAATTTCTTATTATGTTTTCATTTTTTTTATAGCACATCGAGTGATTTTTTTATTACCTTCGTAAAAGATCAAAACTCCGCAGCACAGATCAATATAGATACACAACAACTCACTGCTTGTTCATGTCACATGTAATAAATTGTTATGATAAGTATTACATGGATAATGATATGATAGTCTTAGTACACAAGAACATGTTGATCGCGCTTTAGCTGTGTCTGTATATGAGAGGTCAAATAATTAACATCATCAAAGGTTTTGAAATCCCAGCTACTTTACCATGGCATCTTGTATATGAGGTGTACATCCCGATTAACTGAGATCAAAAATTTCATTGGGTGCTGAAGAACAGTGTAGAGTTTTAAAAACAAGGGGTGATAAAGTTTTTGACTCATCAATATGCACAATAAAAAAAACTAATTCCTCATGAGAAAAATGTGTCTAAAAATGTTCCTTCTTACCTACTCACTGACCGTGGATTCCCTTTTAAGAAACTTAGCAACAAAATTTGGTGATTGTCATGGCATACAATGGAAAAACATTACTGGTTCACTTTTGAGCCTTCAGTTCCTTTCATGATTGAAATTTGCACAAGACATTGCTTAATAGAATAGGATAGCCTGTAAGTATCATTCATTTGTTCTTAATCATGTATCATTAGTTTTTAATTTATATTCTGGCATTTTTTTGTAGAGAGTTTTGTGGTTTATGTTACTTACTACTACTACTCTGCATTTTCCCGGAGTATATTAGTGGACCAATCAATATATCATATGTTGATTTGCCTGAAACCTACGTCAAAGATATGAGCATTGTTATTGAGTTATGCCAGCGAGAAGGCTAATTGGATACATTAGTGACATGATGATCCATCGAAATCTAAAGGGCGTAGTCACAACCACCACCGGAGAATATAATGGTTCACATAGTGGGGGGGTAGCAATATGCCAAACAATGTTTTTATGTTCTATTTCTTGTATTGATACGTTATTGAACAAGTATTTTGATGTTTAAATTTATTTTAATGGTTTCGTCAATTTTCTTGAAGATTTTTTTCTGTTGTTACATTATGGAACAAGTATTTTCGCTTAGAAAATATAAATAATCATACTGATTATGGGCGTCCACACATGTTTACTACTGTGGAATCTCAAAGTTTCTTTTAATTAAATATAGTTAGTAATAAATGTTTTATTTGAAAACTACATTACATGACACTTAGTTATCTGAATATCATAGTTGGTGTAAAGTGCGATAGTTTTTTGTAAACGTAAAGCTATTTTACTAATATATTCAAGTAACAGTATATCAAATAAAGCATTACCCAAGTTAAATATATAATTACTGATACGTGATTATAGTCATTGTAATGTACACTAACCTCAATAAGTGTTTTTTAAAATTAAATGTAGGATAAGACATTGGCAAAGCCATGATACATGTGTGTATGTTACCCAAAATACACATTTGTGTTTTCGAATTAAAAGTACATTATACATTGCCTAAGCATATGTTCGTGTACTTTATGTTACCAATAATTCCGACTTTAATATCTCATAGTGTAATATAAGAATTACAAAATTTATATAAAAAAGAAATATTGACACAAATATATTTTTCAACACAAACAACAACAAAGTATTTATAGTCAAAAGAACAACTTAAAATTTAATTTACACAGGTTATTATTAAGTTTATTTATCAAAACAAAAGTGTTTGCATCGCAACTGAAATGAATGCTGAAAATGATAAATGTTTACGTTATAAATTATTCAAAAAAATTATTAATATCTTAGAAACATTACGGCTAATTCACTTCTCTTTTGGGAAGAAAGTACAAGTTCTCCTATTGTGTCCTTCTTGTCCACATTGTCCACAACAATTTGTGTTCACCGAAATCTTTTCATATGCATTCTTTCTTCTTCGTTTTCTTGGTTGTCCAGATAATCTTCTGTATCTAGGTAAATACACAGTTTTAGCTACCACATTATTAGGATCTGACCTATCTGCGTTATCTGGAATCGATACTATTGGAATTTCATATGTTTTTGTCAATGCATCAGGCTTGTAGTAATTAAGCAATAGAATCATGTCTGTGACCCATTCTTTCTTCAATACATGATTTCATGTGCACAATGGTATCTCATCGTTGAAATCTACTACAGAACATCCTTTCCTCACGTTCCGCTCAAGACAAACAATATATCTTCTTCCAGCTTAATAAACTGGACAAGAAATTCTGATGATTGGAACAATCTGTGTACATTAAAAAATTCTAAATATAATATTTTTTCAAAATCAATCATGTTCAACTGGCAGAATGATCCAAGTGAATTAGAATATATATACATACCTCCATCTTTGAACTTTTAGCTCGCTTTAATAATCACTAACTCCTCTAAATTTCTCCCTATGTGTTAATTTGTATATGAGGCTACTTCTCTATTTTGCAATTTTTCAACAACCAATAAGATGTCTAACTTGTTCTTCCAAGAATTCTAAAATAGTAATTGACATGCTTCCAACAAGACAACCATTGATACTTCCTTCAATGTTCGAAGTCACATTCTACCTCTATTTTGTTTGCATGAGCTCTTGACCATTTTCAATACCCTGTCATCTTCAAGGTACCCTTACTCCTGTGATCAATTATATCAACCTTAGCCATCAACTTATCAAAACTTTTCTTTCTATATGTCTTTGTCATAGGTAGAATTAGATCACTTATCGCCTTTTTGGCTCCTTTTGACGTTTGCCACATCCAACATTCTTCCAAAGATGTCATATGCATGCCTAATGAGGTACATTTGGACACAAATCCTCACCCTCTTCCATAATACTCTCATTTCTATCTGAAACAACACATATCTTTCTCTCGTCAAATAATCATTTTTGAAGTTTGTCAAAAAATCATGTCCCACGAACAATCATTTTCAGTGTCAACAACACCATATGCCAATGCAAATATTCAAACCTTGATTACAGACACACATTATATCATTTGAATAACGTAACATTAGGCCAACACATCACAATTAACAAAAAATAAATATCTGCGCCATCCAAGTGTGCTTGCTTATACAACTGTCCCTTTGTAAGCTCCACTCAGGACATGTGGCAACCATCCCCCACAACACTAATTGTCCCTGCAGTAATTGAATGCCCCAATAATGTCTAAGGCCGATGAACAAATACCTAAATTCTCCTCCTCAAAGTTCTTCCTCATTCTTATATAAGAAATTTGAATACACAGATTTAAACATGGTATGTATCACGACAATCGTCTATATCCCTGCACATGTTTTTTCTCCTAATCATGGAGCGTGCACTTTCTTTATCACGTCATGCTTGCTGTAAGATATTTGAACCCGTAGAATTTCCTCTAATATCATCAATTTTAATCTTTTGAGTATAAATTCGTTTATTATTATCAAATTTTTGGAGTAAGTACTCCACTTACATACCTACTGTTTGCTATAATCTTTGATTAATACCCTCTTTCCTCATCGGACACGATGTTCACTACTAAAACTTCTAACAATGAAAATATCATATTTTTTCCCTGCACGTAACCTTCATATTCCAACCACATCTGTCTGAAAGCATACCAACACATAGGCTGTTAGAATTTTTTTCATCATATTAATACTTATAGAATGACATCATATAATATATACAACATATATTTAAATAGTTTAAACAATGAATTACAAATTACCGAAAGTATCTATCATTTTCGAAAAAAATTATTTTTACACTTATCAGAACTTTTTTGCTATGCCTTGTTTAAATTGATATATCAGCATTAGTTATTAAAGTATCAATACTAGTTAATTCAATGTATATTAAAGTATTAATACTTAATTCAATCATCAATAAACTTAATGAAATAATGAATCATAGATTTAAAAACAGATTTTTAAAACTCAAATCATCAACGAACTAATGATACATGATGTTTTTTGTTTTAGAAACGTAATGTTTCCCTGTACCTCTAATTTATCAGCATTAAATATATATAAATTTCAAACACTACATCTCCTTTGTTGATCGATCTCGTTACTTTGCAATTGAAGTTGTTCTTTATCTTATATTTCGTCGTCCCATCTACAAAAGTTTGCTTTACTTATATATCTGACCTGTCTTCAGCTCTACACTTGTCTGAATCGATTAATCACATTTGGGAACTCCAATTTTGGATTTTCATACGAATCAAATAAACTAGTTCCCAACCATTGGGGGTCCAAAGCTTCTGTATCTATGTTGTGCCTTCTACACATGTAATTTTCTTCTCCACATTTCGCATCAAGTTATTTACAGTACCACCATCTTTTTAATTGTGTCCCAATACATAATGGATCATTGAAAATCCTGGTCATTTTTTGTTCCTATTCTAAATATAGTTTAACACTCGTATCGTTCTTAACCTTCATTGGAGGAACTTACCTTCTACAATTGACGAATTTTAATATCTTCCTTGATAACTCGATATCCAACTCGGCTGCAATTGCTGCTTTGAGATTCGAAAATGAAATTTGAATGCTCCAACACCAGTTTCGTCAATTTTGTAACTTCATACCGGCAATTCGCTCACCTCCAATTTCTGAATGCCTCATCAAAATTGGATGTATTCATCATGTATCATTCAAAATAACAAAATCTAAGTTTCATACTTTCGCCTTTTCAATGGATGTTCATAAAATTGTCTTCACCTAGTGATATAATTTTGAATTTTTCAAAATTTGAAGCTTGATTCAATTAGCGTCCGATTATTGTTTCTTTAATGCTTTGTTTAAACCGTAACTTAGCTGAATTAAATAACAAACTTAAAGGATTTTTACTAATGTATCATGCGACAATACTTTTAAAGGATTTTTTAGAAATATTAAATTAGTCGAGATAGGTTATAATTATTATGTTTCACTATGAGATTCCTTAAATTTTTACTAAAACAAATACTCAATCGAATAAATAATTTGGGCCTTGATTTCAATAAAATTAACATTGGATTGAGTACAGTTTGAATAAATACTTCATCAACAATATATCATATAAATTATAAAAATAAAATAACATTTAAATTACTCGTATTCGATTATCAAATATCCCTTGCAAATTGCAATAATATATTAGTAAAATTTACTTTTAACAAAAATAGTACTTATTTTTTATTTATAAATTGGGAAAGATAATCCACTCCGCAGCCTCAATTCTTGTGTCTCTTCACTCTACAGACCCTCCAAAACCCTTGTCATCCACCGCCGTCCACGGCGGCGTACTCCTTATTTCTCCGTCATCCCCCGGCGAACCAGCAATGGCATCTACACCGGTGTCAGAACTCTCCGATGGACCAGTCCTGAGTGTGATCAACAAGCGTCTCCGTGCTCTTCGCAAGAAACACAGCCGCATTCTCCAAATGGAAGAATCCCGCACGAAAGGAAAAACTCTTAACAAGGAGCAAGAAGAAACTCTCCGCTCCAAATCCGCTGTTATTGCTGCCATTGATGAGCTCGAGAAGCTTCGTCAGCCACTCGCTGCTGCTGTGGTTGAAGAAATCAACCTCTCCACTGGACAACACCAAGTTTCTCCAGCAGAATCCGCCGTTAATATGGCTATTGATTCTACTAACAAGGGAGAACCTGCACGCGAGGGTGTTTTGGTGGTTGAGGATTTACTTAATCTATTGTACTTTGGTAGTATGTTTGATGTGAAGTCATTGCAGAGTGACTTTACACCTACGATGTTGACGAGGACTATGGAGAGAGCTTGTTGTTTGAGCTACGACTGTATGCCGGATGATGAATCAACGGACGTGATGGATCTGTTGGGGGAGAGAGATTTGGATTTGATTTCTATGCTTAGTGGGTTGCTTGTTTCACGGCCTGTTAACTCTCCCTTGTCACACAAGCACGCTCTTCAGAAATGTATTGAGCATGCAAAGCTATGGCTTTCGAACTCCGAGCAGCCCATTGAACCCAATTCCGATGCTACTTGTGAGTATAATTTTCCTTCTCCTGAGAAAAAAGCTGTTTTTTTTTACTTTGCCAGGAGTTGAAATTGCATATGTAAATAGTGTGCTCACTAGTTTGGATCGAGGTTTAGTTGTTTTCGTGGTCATTGTTATCAGGGCATTTGCATTTTAAAGGATACAGAAGATTCATGTATCTAACCCTAACTAGGTTGTTATGAGGTTTAGCTGTTGTTGTACAAAAAATTGCATTTTTAGCTAGATATGTCAAATTATTGGGGTCTGGGTTGATTATAGCTGGTTATGTCCCAAATTTGCAGATGCCGGGCTGAGGTCAAAGCTCGATAAGATCATTGCTTCACTATATTTTACCACTGACCCTGTTAAAGTGGAGGCAGCTGCTGGTAAATATGGGTCTTATTCTGTGCCAGTAGAAGAGCATCATGTGGAGGCTGTGCCTGTTGATGTACCCTTGCAGGTGGATACTCCAAGTGTGCAGTATGAGCAGAAGGTAAATGCTTACGTAAGTTACGCGTCTGTAGTCTATTTACTATATGTAAGGTCTGAAAACATATTGCAAACTTGTGTGAAATACTGAAATCTGATTGATTGTTGGATGCACATGAATTTGCTTGTTTCTATATTTTTAGGCTGAATGGTAAGGATTAACTTATTGATCAATCTTTTATGTCCTTGTTTGCAATTGCTGTATAGTTAATGTAATTGTTGAGGTAATGTTAAGGCCCAGTGAAGCTTCTACTTTGCTTCGCTCTGGTCCTTTGCTTTGGTTACCATATTATTTGTTGTTGCTATTGATCTTTCTTCATTATTTTCTACTTGGCTTTTTTACTAGTGTATTTCCTTTTCATATTGTTTTCAATTGCTTTACTTGAGCCGAGGGTCTCGGAAACAACCTCTCTACCCTCAAAAGGGATGGGTTAAGGCTACGTACACACCACCCTCTCCAGACTATTTGTTGTTGAAGCTTCTGCTTAGGTGTCTTACCTTGTAATTTACTTCTATCATGGATCGCTTCTGCTTTTGAAGTACCAGAGAAGTGAATTGCAAGGTAAGACACCAACTTAAGCAGAAGCTTCAACAACAAATAGTCTTGTAGTATTTTCCCGCTTTGGGTGTTTCGCTGTTGATTCTGGTGTGAGGTAGGGAAGTGGACGTCGATCCACTAATTAGAGGGATGTCCGTGTAGAGAATCACCTTATTTCCAAAAATCATTACTTAATAGAAGTATTTTACCTTGCTAATGGCATTTCCATTAAGAAATACCTCCCTTGTGCTATGTTTAACTTTTTGGATAAAAGTATTTTTTTTAAAAAAATTCTTAGGAATTCATCTAAGAGTATCATATTCCCATTAAATTTGCTATTTTTACTGAATAGTCTTTGGCGAAGTTCTTGGCTAGAACTTACTGTCTTCTGGAACATAAATAAAAATGCTAATATTTCTACAAAACAAAGTATTCTATGCAGTCTACTGGAAAATTCCTCATATTTAGAATAGGAGATAGGCTAACAAGCTTCTCTTCTTTGCAATTCGTTGTGACTTTTATCAGACTCGATGTAGGCCCCTTGTTCTCGACTAAGGATATGCCTTTTTTCAATATGTGTTGGTTCTAAAGTGAATAAGACTTACAATTTCCTTTGTTCCAGTTCCACATCATTTTGTTCTTGTGATGCACTTAAGAGTTTAGTGATGCGCGTTCTGGCACCCCGATGGCCCAACCTTAACCAGAGTAGGCTTGTAGTAAATTGTTAGAAATGAGAAAAAAATTGAGTTTGAGAGGTTGGTACTTGTTAGTGTTTCGTTATATATTTGAAAAACTCCCTGAAGGTGAAGTCCACTGGGGTCCACAGCTGTGTGTGTGTGTGTGTGGGGTGGGGGGGTTAGAAGGATTGAGGTTCACATTGTTAGGCTATCCAACAGATAAGTAACGACAAACCTTATGACCTGGCTGCGTGGATAAATTTCAGCAAAATGTATCTAAATGTAAATCCAAAGATAAGAAAGTCAATGGCACAATGTTGTGCTAATAATAGTTCCAATACCTAATAATAATATTTGAGGGTGGACTGGGGTTCCTTTTGAAAAGGAGGAGCAGAAGAGCCAGTCACTGGATGCTCAGTTGGTAAATTCCTGGCATCTGTCTTCGTTCTTCGTGATGAATTCTCTATGCAATGTGCATGTGAGAATGCTTAATCTGCATTTTGTGTTCTGAACAATGTCTTTTCTTTGAAATTGTCGAATAAGACTTCCATTTAATTGAAAATAGAGTGCTTCTGTGGATTTCCGATTGACCTGGTATATTAGCTTCATCAAAAGAAGAAGACTGTATTTGTTGCCTTTTACTTTATACATTTCATCTAGAAGTGGTAGTAACCCAAGTCTTTTTGGAGATCCATGGGGCTTGTTGAAACTTCTCATTTTTGGTTATAAGGAAGTGTGCCATAGTATTGTGGTGGAATGGGGTAAGAAGAGTAATCTTTGCTAGTTCCTATGATTTTTTATGCTTAGGATTGCGCGGGAACTAAAATGAGATCTGTGTTTTTCAACTTGCAAAAGACCAAAACCTAAAACGATTGTTGAAAGTGGTTGATCTTGGAGTCGTGCATGAAATGATTGATGAAAGTAGTTGATCTTAGAGTTTAACTAGGTGATCAGATGAATTATCAATGGATAATCTGATAGGCATGGAAAATGCCAATTACACTTGGATGTTGATACAACACTTCCCAAATTATAGCAAATGACAGAGTTTAGTGGAAGTAAATGGTCCATATAGACTATAACTGGTTAAGATGATGCTTAGTTGTATAATTACGTTGGCACTGGTCTACATTTCTTTTCATCTAGTTAGAGACTTATAGGGGAGGAATTGCATCTGAAACTTAGAGCAGCTTCAGTTTTAGGCTTGTTAAGTATTGAAATGAAATGTTCTCTAAAAGAGTGGATTGGATGGAGAGGATTCATTCAATAAACCAAGTAGTTTTAGATTGAGGCATAGTTGGTTGATTGATAGATATTGCTAATGAGTCGAATTTGAAGAGGCTTGAAAACCTGGTAAAAAAGTGGACTTGCATATTTGTCTTTATGCCCTGCTTCTTCGAGTTTGAAAGGTTTTTTTGTAGACCCAGCTACAAGTAGGTCAGAGTATGAGCATAATTTTATGAAAGAACTTATTAGCATCCTCTTTGCTTCAAGTCTGAAAACTATTTGCGCAGGTCCAGCTACATACTGGTTGGTGAGAGCAAGAATTTTGTAAAAAGAACTTTTAACCGTGTGTCCTGATTCATTCAATCTTTCCTCACCTTTCTTACATTAATTTCTGTCTATATATTCTTACACTCTTTTGGCGACCTAAGCTTGCTTTTGGCATCCAGTAGAACTAGAAAATTTAACCTATGTAAAGGAAGCATTTTATTCTCACGACTCTTTTATCCTTAGTTTATAGCGGTAGTAAATTTATTTACAGTAGCTTAAAACTAAATATGAGAACCCTTCTTTATCTACGTGTGTTTCAGTGTAGTCACTGCTTTTGGAATTGGAAGTGTGTAACCTGTTTTCTCATTAGACTGTGCTTCAAATTTACTGGTCTTTGGAAAGGGCTATCCTTATGTGCATTTACATGGTCAAAAATGCATCGAAGTTTGTCTGTGCTCCTCTCTATCCAGTCTTGTATCATTGTTGTTTAGTGAACCATACAGTAACTTTCCTTAATATTATGTGAACATTTTTTTTTTCAGGAAGAAGCTGTAAGTTCTCAAGCAATTGAAACTAATGACAATCACATCAGCAATAATATCGAACTGCAGCAGGTATTCTTGTCCTTCCTAAGAACTTTTTATAGTTTAGTGGTTGCATCCACTGTATATAAACATTGTGTCTACCCCTTTTATACACTTTGCAGGGTGGACAGGATATCAATCAACCTGCTGAACCAGAAGAAGTCGTGTTTGAGGTTGAAGGTGTTGACAATATGAAGGATGCAGATTTCAATGAGCAACAATCTGTTCCCCGGAGATCTTACCAGAATCAGAATTACAGGGGTAACCGTGGTGGGAGTGTGGGCGACCGTCGTGGATATTCCAATGGTCGTGGAGGACGTGGCAGAGGAGGGTCCTATCAGAATGGTCGCAACCAATACTATGACCAATCTGGTAATTATCAACAGAGGAACTACAATAACTATAGGGGAAGAGGTGGCAGGGGTACAGGTGGTGGCGGAGGTTATAATCATTACACTTCAGGCGATCAAGCTGGCAGTTACTCTGCTGATTTAAGGTGATTATAGATCTTTTGCTAGTTTCGTCAAGGTGTTTTCCTATCACATTGGATGACGCACGCATGTGTTTTCTACTTGCTCGTGCATCATCTCGGAGACTAATTTTAAGTTGAAAGAATTGGGGTTATTGTCAATTTGAGATAGAAGAGAACCGTAGTAGCCTTTTTCAGATAGCGTTACCTGCAGATCGTGTATTCACTTTTTTTTTCGTTTGGCTCTGAACGTTCTTAACACTTGCTAGTTTTATATTTGCGTCTGCAGATATGAAATGTGAAAGGTTCGATTTATATCAATGCTACTTCAGACAGGAGGTGATAATTATATAGCACTTGTTTTTGCTTTACCAATTCTTCAACTTTCAGCTACAGTGACACTTACCAGTTTCTCAACGATATTAATAAGGCTAAAGTTTGATTACAACTCCAGAAGAAAGTAAATGCAACGACTCAAAAGGTAAAAGCCCAAATCAAAATGCAGAAATTTTGAAAGTAAGAAGTAGGATCGATCGAAGAAGGAGATGATGCATTTAGAAAAGAGAATGACCTGGGAGACCCTCGTACTTGGACTGCATTGGTCATCGAGTGGAAAACCCTAGAAGTAATGCGGGGATAAGATATTTTTCAAATTTTTTGTAGGACAAAAAGTTTTGACATTTATGCAATTTATATAAGGCAATCAAAAGGAAGTGCTAAACTTCAATGATAAATAATTTACAATCAAACTATAGCTGCAAAAATGAATCATTCAAGACTTAAAACCTCCCCCCCACATCCCACCCCCCCTCTACCCCACAATGGGAAAATTAAAAGAATTCACAAACCAAATATATATCTATATATATATGCATGCTTTATAAGTATAGGTTGTTCAATATGCTTTATGATATCAGGTTCTCCCCGAGATGGCCTTGTGATCAACTTCTATTCTGCTTGTTGGAGGGAGTCGTTGTAATATTAACTCACTCAATATCGAAACACTAGACATATGTAGGCACCCTTTGATGTATAATGCAATCAAATTTGCTCTACATTGACATCCTTGCATTTGCAAAATCTCCAGCTACTGATACACGAAAACGACAATTTAGAGACATGTAAAAAAAGATCAATGGTAACATAATCAGCAAAACTTTATGCTAAAACTATCTAGATTATAATGTAAACAGAAGGAAGAAGACTCATTAAGAAAAAAAGCAATGTCATCGTTAAGTTACAGAGCAAAACGTGTATCATGAAACTCGATCTTTGATGCTACCATATAACAACGTATCCTTGCATAATAGTTTAAACTTAGCAATACGCGTAACTATGACCTCATTGACTCTTGTAACATCTGCGTGACAACAGAAGGCACATCGACATACAAACACACTTACACATTGACAACGTATCGTTGCATCATAGTCCAAAGAAGTCAAGAAGCTCGAATAGCTAGCTAAATGGTAAGACACAGATACGAAGATAATACTCATCGTTCAAGAATCTCAGTCTCTCTAAACCTTAGCATTTTCCGACATGATGGACACCAGACAGGGATCTTCATATCACCTAACAGAACAGAATCAATTCAAGACAAGTAAGAAATCTCACCTTTAGATGAGGCCGGATGGCACAACAACGACATCCATATTTGCGTTGTTGGGAGGAAGCTGCAAACGAAGAGGGTAAAGTTTCCCATTCAAAGGACTCTTTGTACACACAGTAATGTCCTCGAGTCCAGTTTCTTCTTCCAATGTCTTCGTCAGCTCCTCAACACTATTTCCCTTAAAAGGAATACATAAACCTTCTACTCCATCATTGATTTCTCCATATTCATTAGCAATGTGATAATAAATCAGCCTCCCGTCTCCAAATTTCATTAACGAACTAGCCATAAACTCACCCGACTGCCAAAAAGAAAAACCACACGGAGGATTCAATACCATTACAAAATAGAGAACTCCAACACAAGATGTGCAAATGAAACAAAAACACCAACAATTGGAACCTCCGTGCTATGTCATGTTTAACAACATAAGATTCTAAAGTCTATCATTTCTATCTTAATCACTGTGCAGATTCAAACTACGTTACATAAATTTGACTAAATCAACTTATTTTCTGAAAAGTTGATATTCAGATTTACAAGAAAATTCATAGAAGCTGTAAGTTTCCTCTTGTCAATATGTTGACAAAAACACCATAAATTTGGAACTCCGTGCTACGTCACGTTGAAGACCACAAATTTCAAACCAAGGTGACATTATTGACTTTTTTTTTCATTAGAATAGTTTAATTACCTCACACTTTTCACTTATCAAGAGTTAATTTGACTTGGTTTTCAGAACTAAATTGGACTAAATCAATTCATATTTAAAAAATGACATTCAGATTCACCAAAAACTCCTCTCAAGCGTAAGTTTTCCCTCTTTCAAAATGATTGACAAAAACCCCACCAACAATCGGTACCTTCACCTATGTCAATGTTTGTAGATCTCAAAAGATTCAAAATGATAAAAAGTTTATCCCTGTGCACAATCGCAACACTATACCAACAAGCCCGGGGTCCAGGAATGACAGGAATCTATTGTATTAACCTTACCTTATCCTTTGATCACTCTCGAAACCCGTGACCTCTTAATCATGTAAAACCAACTTTAGCATTTAGTTACAAAAACAACCTACATACACCAAAACCGTCCTTTTGTACAAAGGAGGGCAGCCCCGTGCACCAATCTCCCACTATACACGGGTCCAAGGAATGACAAGATCACAAGGATCTATTGTATGCAGCCTTACCTTGCATTTCTGCAAGAGACTATTTCCATTAATGCATAAAAAAGATCTCTGGACACGTACCCTTTCCCCCGGTCTTAGTCATGTAAAACAACTTTACCATTACGTCAAAACAAACTAAAACTCTACTGCCCCGCTCAAACTCCCCTCCCGTCGTATAACATTTTTTATAAAGAACAGCAAACACCAGCAATCCGCAACACGGCAAAGAAAACCACTCCCCTCTTGTTCGAAAAAGCTTTGTGCTGATGCAGAGTAAAGAGTAGATGAAGGTGAAGTAGATTCAGAACCCCAATTAGTCTCTTCTTCTTGATCATGATAAACCAAAGGTGGAGGTTCTTTAGGAACTGGTGAATGAACCAAGATTTCAACAACATCAACATCCCACAAAACCCAATCTTGTGTTGAAGTTCTATGTGGGATATTATGTGTTACTGAATTCCTCCATGGTGGAATACTATCATTAGCCCTCAAAAATTGACCTTTTCTTGTCCTAAGCTTCACTTGGTTCCCTTCTCTAATGGGTTCCCATTCTACTGAAGAATCAAGCCTTTGTGGCAGAGTTTGTAGAACCTTCCTCCCTGTCATACCTGTGTCATGATCGAAATAACAAAGTGTCATGCGAAAGCTAACAATTATAAAAATTTAATTTCGTATTCATGATCAAATACAATTGTCAACAAAAATTGGTCAAAATATTTAAATTTCACAATAAAACTTGGTCAAATGCTTACTAAATTACTCACAAAATTTAAAAACAACTCTAATTTATATTCATGAGTAAATTCAACTATTATTTTTTCATTTTGACAACAAAATATTTTTTTTTAAAAAAAATATGATGAAACATGACCAAAAATACACTAAATCACTCATAAAAATTCAAAAAAAAACTCCGATTTATATTTCATGATCAAATACAGTTCCACTTTCCAAATATCATAAAACCTTTTTTTTTTCTTCAAATACTATCAAGGACTGAAAAATCTCTTTTTCTAAACAAAAAATAATTTACATCGTGCTCCTTCCGTACCAAATTTCGAGATTCAAACAAATTTAATTTTTTTTTTTATCAAATTTAAACTGTTTCAGTCTCACAAAACGAAAAAAGTCACATAAATTAAAATAGAAAGCGTTAAATTAAAAAAGAAAAATCAGGGCAAAACCGTAACAAATACCTAATAAAAATCTCTGATTTGAAGCAGTAAGATACTTGTTATAACAACTTTTGAGTCTAATGGTATTGAATTTTTCAGCATTATTTACGAATTCAACAGTCCAAGTTGCATTTTTTGAAGCTCCATCACGATCTTGAATCACTGTTTCTTCATCTTCCTCTGCTGTTAAATATTTTTCATGATAACTTCTTAGCCTTACTGCTTTTGCTTTGTAAAATAGATCCATTTCTTCTGGTTTCTTCTTCAAACAACTCTGTAAAAAATTGTATGTAATCAAAATTTCAAAAAATAATATTAATGTTTTGATTGGAGAGTTGAAAGAAAAAGAAATGGCAATTGGGTTGATGTTAATTTTTTTTGGTTGTAGAGTAGGTAGTATTTATAGAGCAAGTGGAAAAGGATTGGAAGAAAAAGGACAAAATGGTCCTCTATGTTTCAAGGTGGAATAATTTTAATTCTTTAAATTTATTTAAGATTAATAATCTCTGCTTTTTTTAAAAAAAAAAATTTAAGTGATATTCTTTTTTTTAGTTTGTTATAATTGGAAAAAAATTAACATCAAAAATTTCTCTTTATGTTTAATATAATGATTTTATAGGCATATAAATATCTAAGAACTATTTCTGATCACAAATTTAAAAGTTCTTCTTTTTTTTCTTTCTTAAACATCTTACTAAGTCAAATAGTATAACATAAGAAAAAGACCGATAAAGTAATATATTTTATTTTTTGGAACACAGAATAATCCATAATTGCTACAATCTCTGTCACAGGGGTTAGAACTGTATAATAGCCTGCAAACCACACAGGAAATGTAAACTACATTGGCCAAATTCTATGCGCTCGATTCAGAAGGCATGAGGGGGATCAATCTCTGGTCATCTATGTGATTAACCACCCTCCAAACCAACCGAGTCATCCCGAAGGACAAGTAGTAGTATATTTTAGTCATCACCATAAAATCACAAAGTGTCCTAAATTCTAAAATATACAAAAATAAAACCTTTAAAATATATTAAATTTTAACTAACTTTACTCTTTTTATTAACAATAGATCATCAAATTTTACTTTGAAAAAGTTCTGAAATATTTAATACAAATGTAATTTATATTAAAATTCATCGGATTCATAGTTTTTTAATGCTACTTAAAGCCTTTTTGAGTGTAACTACCAAACGTATAGGGCTATTTGTTTGTCCATTTTGATTGATTGGGGGTGTTTTGAAATATTCAAGAATTGGAAATAATTGGCTATTTGGCAGACGGCGCCAACTATTAGACTGTAACTATGTGAGCCACACGGATTCATATAATGCACTCTTTAACATAGTCATAGCAATAATAATTAAATAAGCCATCATTTTGTTAGAAATAAATTATTATAAAATTAATTATTTTGAGATAAATATTATATTATATAAATAAAATAATTTATTTTATTACTAAATTATAAATATTGAGATAAATAATCTCACAATATAATACCAATATGCTGAATAAAATAGTTTTTTATCTTATCTCGAGATTATTATATTTAATTTCTTTTTTATAGCTGTCATTTTGTTATGACTGGTAAAATGGGACCCGATTAAGTTTACAGAAATAATTGGAAGTTTATTTAATTTAGATATTTTATACTCTACTACATGGGAATCCAATAAAAAGTTTTTTTTTTTAATGTTTAAGCTAGTATATTAATTGGAAATCAATTATACATCAGGTGCCCACAAATTATTAGGGTTTGATAGCTGGCTAAGAATTTTAAGATACTTGGTCCATTTAACAAATTAAAAAAGATTTATTATTTTTTAATATTATTTACAGAATTATAGAAAATAATATAAAATAAACCTTTGTCAATTATTTTTTTATGCCAAATTAATATTTTTAAATTTAGAAAATTAACTTATTTTAAGAATCTCAACATAATAATGTTGTAATACATTTAACAATGTGAAATGATAAGATCTTAGCAGGTAGCTGACTGCAGAGTCAAGGTGTTGACTCGTGCAAATGGTCATTCTGTACTCTAATAAATATTAAAATTGTGGTCTACGCTAAAGACCTATATTTACACGTGCTGGAGAATAATTTTTGGTAGGGGTGAATTAAATTATATTAAAAAAACATGCCTCGTGTAATTTCTTGTTGATTTCCTACTTTTTTATTTAGAAATACATGCAAGTAAAAAAGTGAGGTAAATAGAAAGATCAGTTTTAGCTGAGACAGATTTAGGTGGGATTTTATGATTCGGACGAATTTATTAGCTTTTTATGTAAGAAAATTAAATAAATATGTATATTAGTTTGTGAATCTTCAGACAATTGATTGATAACTCAGTAGTGAGAAAGGGGTGATAAAAATATATTTTAACATCAGTATTTTATCCTAAGATTTAAAATTTCAAACTTTTAATTTGGCTCCGCATCTGAGTCTTCGATGTAAGAAGCAATAGTTTCAGTTGCTTTCACCGGCTTTACATCGTTATTATTTGCCTTTATTTTTCTTTATTAAAACTCAACTTTACTTGGTTTAATGGTTAATGTACTCATTATATAATATATATATCGTATATATATATATATATAGATAATATATCTATATATATCTATTATATATATTATTTTAATTTATTTGTATACTTAATTATTCAATTTGTAATCATATGATAGACAAGGAAACTAATCATAGTTTAATATTATATATAGATTAGGCTTCTATTGATTTTTTTTTTTTGACTTTGGTATCCATAAAAGTAGAGGAACTAAAAGATGGATTAAGCTTCTATTGGAAAAAAAATATTGACCTTGGTGTCTATAAAATGGGTAAATGTATCATAGTTTAATATAGGAGTATTAATTATCACATGGGTTCAATTTTACATTAATAATGTAAAAATTATTTACATAATTAGAAAATTTATGTAAGCGAAAAGGATATTCATATGGTTATAAACGCATTAATTTGTAGATGATAATAATAATTAATTCTAATAGGTTGACGATACAAAATATTTTCACACTATTAATTTAATAACTTAATTGTTCTCACTAGTATAATTCCTTGTTAAGTTAAATATAATCCCAACTTTTACTTCCCTTCATCCATTTTTAGTTTTCATATTGGTGTTTTTTGAAAGTCAGTTTGAACTAACGTATCAAGTCATTTAGAAATTTGATATTTTAAATAAAAACATTAGATATTTCAAAATTCTACGAAAAATCCTATAACTTGTAAATTTTGTTATAATATGTAAAAAGGATAATCGTAAATTTTTTATTTTGAGACTTTAAAAAATTATGACAACTAATCTGAGATGGAAGAGTATTAAAATACATTCCAAACAATTCCAAATCCATCCACAACCCTTTGAAGAATATCTCAGTCACCTCAATTTAGTCCTAGCTTGGTGTTCTAGTTATTGAATACTGTGGCTTACAATCGCAACAGGAGTGTTGGGGGACCTTCATGAATCAATCTGTTACGTTTATATAAAACTTTTGAATTTTAGTATTAGAACTGAAAATTTGTTATTTGTTAGTGGCCTTACATCGTTAGCCCCCTGCGTAACTTTAAATTAATCTACTAACATACGTTTTGAATATATCCTCTTAAATCAATGTTGTATACGTGTGTAAACCACATATAATTTACCTTTAAGTTAAACCAATCTACAAAAGGAGTAACAAATTCATCAATACCTTGCGTATTGTTTAAAAACTTTTTTCCTATAAAGTTTTGAAAATACATGTGATTAATGGTTAATAAAAAATTGAAGAAAAATGGAAACCGTTAGGTTATTTTTTTGAATCAAAGTAGTGATCTTGACGTAATTCTAACTATATATATTATATTTTTCGTAGTATTTTCATATTTTTCTTATATTACGTCCACGTTATCATTAATTATTCATTATGGTGCCTTGTCACGTTGGCAAAGAAAAGTCTCTTTTCTTAATTTTTCTAATTACTTGCTTCCTAAGTAGGAAATAAAAAAGACATAATACGTCTTTCCTACTATGGTCATAATTTATGATAAGATTATATTTTACTTTAATTTTTTTTACATTACTACTAATATTGACTTTTTGTGTATTTTTTTGTTAAAGTCGTTAATAAGATTAGGCATGTTGGGCCGGTCTAGTCTAATCCAAAATTTAAATGGGGTGGATTGAGATTTTTGGAACTCATTTTAAAAAAATGTTTTTAACCCCTGCCTATATAGCCAGCTGTTTGAGGGCTTGATAAATTCGGTGGGCTGGCCCGTTGGCCAGTAACAAATAATTTAAAATATAATATAATATTAAAATTTAAATTAAAGAAGTCCAAACTCAAAACCATTAGGTTTATTTCTATTTAGATATTTACTTTTATACTAGATAAAAAACTTAATAATTCTTATAAAAAATATTTTTATTGTGGATTGGATTACAATAGGTAACGATTAACATCTATATAATATTGTTTTGTGGGGTGTCGATATTACATGTTGTGTGGACCGACGTTTTCTAGCCCAAATCACACACAAAAAAATTAGGGCGTAGCCGCTACGTCTGTAGCCTTGTAAAATGTGAAATTCCAAATAGCATTGATTAGTTTCCGGATGGGATTGGGCTTAACTCTATATTGACAACTGCTAATTTCTCGTATTCTTAAATATACTCGGAGAGAAGAATAAATATAAGTTGACGTGATTAAACACTACGCATAGATAGTTTAGGTGAAGATGAAAAATGACTTTAAGCGGTATCGCCATACGCGCGGAGTATCTCATTTCCAAGCCGGAACTTCATCGGAAATTCGATGAAAACACTCGATATTGATGAATAACCTATTCATCGATCAGTGTCGCTTCCGATACAAATGGACTATTTCCAGCTTCCAGCAAAATCGCAATGTATGTGTCGAAAACCGGTGTAGGCTACTATCATGGTGACGTCGAATTCGTGCCTTACGGTGGCATAACGCGCCATTCGCCTCGTAAAAGGTTCCCAGACAAAAGGCCTTAACTTTAGCTTGAAATCCATCTCTATTGTTCCCGATTCATTCTCAAATCATTATTAGACATATGTTTTCGATAAATTTTGAATTCACTTTATTACCATGCATGTGCCAAGTAATAATGTTCTTCAGAAGGCGGGCTATTAGGTATTTGGCGCTACTATAAACAACTGCCCCCATTAAGTCGAATAAGGTGCTATGTTCCGCTGACTAGCTCATTAGGCACCATGATTTTCTACTCGAGCGAGTCGTTGCGGCGCGGCTTTGACGGGGTCGGTTTCCTTGATGCATCATAATTCGGCCTACTAATTACTTATCAATATGGCTTCCCTTGAGTGTTTTACATAGAAACCTTGTCTTGTGATATGTCCATTATATTAGGTATTATATAGAGGGGAAATGTAGATTAATTTGTTGGTATAGTTTCTTGTATTGTTGTTTCAGTGATTCTTTAGAATGTCGATGGATCGAAAAGAAGCTGGCTCTATGTTAGTGAACTTTTGAGAAAAAAAAATGTGTTAAACTTACAACTTGTTGGGTTGCAGATGTTATACAATTATAATTTTATATACGATTTGTGGTATTATAGTATACTAGTACTGATGTATTTTGTTTGGTGTTTTGTTACTCTTTCACCTTCGTTGTATAGCCGGCTTATAGGATCTTATTTTTTAGTATATCGTTTAAAGAAGAATAACATATAGTTTTCAGCATCAGAACTAATCGTTAGTTATTAATATCAACGAAGTAAAATTTTTCTTTCTTTTATTTCTAGATTTGTTGAGAGCAATTTATAGTTTTAAAAGTACTATGACATATTTCAGATTATTATTCTAAATTTTTTATTTTTATTTAATTTTATATCGATGTTCGACATTGTATCATATAAGGGATAATGTAGTATTTGATATTTAAATCATAGTTATTCTTGTGTGGGCTCCAAAAGGATAGGAAATTGTGTTGTTATAAAATATAGCAGCCGAGGTAGACTTATTCTAGCTACTATTTTAATTTTTAATTAGTCATGTTGACATTAAGAATAATAATTAGAAGAAGAATTAATAATTAGTTAATGAGAAATTTCTAACGAAGCTATATTTGTGAGTGAAACATATTTGAGTATAAAAGACATTAAAAATTGACTTAATAAGTATTTAGGTTTATGAATGTAACTTAATTATTCTTTCCCTATTAAAAATAAAGATTTATTTTATTGTGATTCGTGATAAAAGATCGTCGTTGTAAAAATAAGATTTCCAAACATAAATTTTTTGATCAATACAGTTCACCTGAGAACATAAGTGGATTCCAGATTAAAATAATGAAGGGGCACTTTTCTAATTTTTGTGATGAATAACATTAATCTTATTTTTTTCATAGATTTTAGCCTAAGATCTTGAAATTGCCAATGTAAATTTTTAATTAAATGCTAACATATTTATTATGCATCCATCTTATTTTATTGACGTTTCACGAACTTTAATATCGCTTGCTATAATATCTGAAAAGGTATCATGGATATCTTATTGTTTTTTAAAAGTAGAAAGAAGCAACCGAGTAGAGCTTATTCGGTATTCGCGACTTATTCTAGCTATATTTGTATTTTTATTAGTCATTAAAACTTAGATGAATAAAGAGAAGAAATTAATTCATTGTTAATGAAGAAGAATTTTGTTAGTGTGGCCTAGCCATATTTGAGTATAAAGTACATGAATATTGACATAATAATTATAGTTTAATTTTATAGATGGTAACTTTAATTTTTCGACTATTAGAATATAAATATCTTTTATTGTAATTTGTGAAAAATTTGGTTGTAAAATAAGATGTTTCAATAATTTTTTCTATGCTAAATCCATGAAATGAATGAATCACTTACCTAATTTTTTTCATATGAACATACTATTATCCATATTTTTTTTTTTTTGAGTGAATTTTAAGGGGCCAGACTATCTATGAATATCACCATTGTAATAATTTTGAAAAAAAAATGTAATATTTTATCATCGCGCGTCTTAATTCCATGTTACTATTCGACAACCTTAATTGCCTCTTAATGATATCTGATATAGTTACTCATTATCATATTTAAAATTATATCTTTTCACAAATAAATAATAAGATAGCCAAAATTGAAATGACCAATAATACAAAATTGATGTATCGTGATTTGCACTTTAAACGCGTCATTTTGGTCCTGCAAAATATCTCACATCATTATCATATACTCAAAATAGTCCCCATCATTATGCAATATATAGTAGCTTTTTATCACAAGATAGTTAACTACGTACTATTCTTTGTCTGGCGCAATTTTGTAGTCGAATATTTGGACTTACTTAATACGAGTTGGCTCTACAATAGTCAATCTTAGGTGTTCCTTTTTTAGGAGAAAAAAAGTACTGAAGTATATTAAATCTAATAAGGATAAAAGGCAGCAAGTTAAAAAAAAAAAAAACAATCTTGTTTAATATGATATTTGAATTTCAGAAGACAATACTTATATTAATACTAACGAGGTTATATCTCGCATGAACTTATTTTATATAGTAATTTTTCTACCCCTTTTTGAGTCTATACGTGACAATAGTCTTGAAAAAAACCAATCACTCAGCGGGCTTTGCCGCAGCTGTACTCCCCCAATCACACGATCAAGCCGAGGCTACTCCCCATAAACTAACAGAGCAGGATAGCATGGACGTTTAAGTGTCGGAGAGCACTCTTGGATTGGGTTAAATGTGGGAGTGCAGACTGCATCCGTGGGAAACGGACCTTAAATAGTTGAGCCCTATAAGATAGTGTAATGTAGGCCGAAAGGGATGTAAAATTATTAATAAAATAAGTTCAGGGGATAATAGGACCTTTCAATATAGTATAAGGTGTCTCTGATATTTGGGTCATAGGTTGAGTAGGGTACATTGTAGGCATATTAGTCCCTTGAATAATTTGGACGCGGATCTCCCGGCTCCCTTTTCTGCTCCATTTTTTTCGCCCCGAAGTTCCTTTTTGGATTAATGACACATGTCATAGTTAAAAAAATTGTTAAGTATTAATTTTTCAAAAGTAAACGCTGTGAACCATTATTTAGTTAATAATATAATTATGATATGGCAAGTATAAAAATTATTATAATCTCACAGAATCTCACAATCTTAGGCAAACATATTATTTATCCATATTATTTATGTAAAACAATTTCTTCCTATTATTTTTACGTAGGATCTTTTTTTTTTATTTTTCTTTTATATAATTTTTTATTGTAAATCTTTTTTTTAAGGTCTATTGGTCGCGTGATT
>JAKWJA010001791.1:0-19945 GCA_027704765.1 Solanum habrochaites | reverse complement strand
TTCAATCCCTTTTCCTATCCGCTCAAAGTCCGGGGGATATACTTCTCCATAAACAAGCTAGAGAATGAGGCCCAATTCATAGGTGGTCCTCTGTTGGTTGACACTCCAACATTGACCGAGTGACCCGCCACCGACATTTTGGCGTTCCCTTGAACTGATAAGTCACAACAAACTCAACACAAAAAACCGTTCTACTATCCTAACTCTTGTGTAGTATCTCATGACGTCAACCGAAAAATCGTAGGCACCTCATATTCAGCAAACCCTTAAGAAGATTTGAGTTTCAATTTCAAGAACTTCTGAAAAGTTCATGCTATCATTTGTCTTATAGGCCCTGTTGGTCAACTAGGAAACTTCCTATTATTGTCCCATGAGGCATCCAATGGCGGGGAGCCATAGTAGTTGCCTGTTGTAGCCATCCTGAACCGGAGGTGTTGGTGCAGAAAACACTGGAGGCGTCTACCCTGATCCCGATACCCCTAAGATAAGCAAGAACCTGATTGATCATTTCTAGGTGTAGTTGGGGTGGCAATTTCCCTCTTCGCCCTGTTCATTCTCCCCTTCCTCACCTTCTTACCACTCGTCCCCCTTCTCGGTCGGTGGAGGAGTCACCGCCCTAAAACAAGATGGGCTATGTTATCGTCCTCTTCCTCTAGAGGACGTCCTCCACGTCCCTCTTCCACTTCCTCTTTGTCACCCTTACTTCTCTTCTCTCTTCTCTGCGCTAAGCCCAGTGGCTGGTGGCCGCAGACGCTTCTTGTGTTTGGGCCGACTTGGTGTTGGCGGCAGTCATTGTTGCTCTAGGTTCTAACCATCTGCGAAATAAGTGAAGATTGTCAATACCATTTGTCATCACCTAGATCCAATTGGATTCAAGTAATAGCGAAAAGAAGATGGAATTTTCCCTAAAGTCTTATCGCCTCTCAACGAAAAGTCACAGGTGTCCCCCTACCGTTCTTACGCACTTACTAACCTGTTCTTAGTGTGTGATGAGACCAACGAACCTAATGCTGTAATACCAAGTTTGCCATGACCCAAAAAATCCGGGGCAAAAAAAAATCGCGACGGCCACCCACACTTATCGTTTCTCATGTGATGAACCAACCATCTAAACCTTAACCATTTCAATATGTAATAATCACAAAAAGTAGCGGAGACTTAAAAACTCATTAACAAAACCAATATCAATAACTTCTAAAATTCAACATCTATTATATCCCACAATCTGGAGTCATCACCACAAGAACTCTATGAGCAAATTTCTAACTAAGATTATTCTAAAAAGCAAAATAACAAGCTAGTTCCCTGGCCGGAACTTCAAGCAATCAATACATGAGAAGAAGATCCAGTCCAAGCTTAGAACGTTAGCTCACCCTGAAATCTGTGTAATGAGTACTGCTAGAGTTGCGGGTTATTTTAGACGACAGTAATGTTTGCTTGCACTCCCACAATACACAGGAAAAACATAAAAGTAGGGGGTCAGTACCAACACAAGTACTGGCGTAGGTAACATCGGCCAACTCAAAATAGACAGGCAATATATCTCGATAACATCATAAAATCAACTAATATTCTTAAACAGGTGATAGCAAACAAGTAGAAACATCATTTAGAATACCCACCGATCATATCTATTAGTACTCAAGAGCCTCCACAACCATACTCTTTTTGGGAACAAATGTTCTTTAGATTAAGTTATGTAGCATCTTTCAAAGATTATTATCTTATTCCTCTTGTGTCGGTACGTGACACTCCGATCCCTCATTAGTCTTTATTCCTCTTGTGTCGGTACGTTACAACTCCGAGCCCCTACTAACTATGTGTCGGACGTGACACTTACTCCGTCCCCTAATTCTACGTTTCGGTTCATGACACCCGATCCCCTAAATCTACGTGTCGGTTCGGACAAGCCCGATACCCTAAATCTACGTGTCATTTCGTGACCCGTCCCCTAATCTCATTCTCTTAGTTCACAAGGCCTTCTTTTATACCAAGGATCAACCTTAACAGAGATTTAGGTTTTTTCAAGGATTTGTGATTAATAGCTTCATAATGCTTGTTTTCATCATTTCATCAATCCAATCATATATATAAAATCACATCGATGCATACACACAATTAAAGCATATAGAAGACTTTATAATACTACCCCACACATTCATTCGCTATTAAGAGTTTACTACGAGTAGCAATAAACACCATAACCTACCTCCACCGAAGACTAGTGCTCACGGCAAGAATCTCCCAGAGCCTTGTGTTTTTCCTCTTCTCGTTCGAGATTCCCCTCTTTCTCTTGTTCTTTCTATTTTCTTCATTCAAACCCTCTTTCTTTAACCAATTAGATATAATTAAGTCGTAAAAGAGTGCAATAATAACCCACTAATTAACTTAAGGTCACGGTCTTTTAACCCCTACCAATAATTAGATTTATTACATTAACCCACCACTTTAGAAATTAAAGCAGAAACTAGTCCAAACGCCCTTAAATAAAGTAATAGAAATCCGACCCAGCCTGGATTCCGCAGCCTGTGGATCGGGCCGTCGTGCCTGTGACGGTCCGTCCTGCTGTCCGTCACACGATACAGAAATCTGATTTTTAGTGAATGGCCTGTGACGTCCATCGTGGACACGACGGTCCTTCGCCATTCCGTCCGTGACGTTCAGAGAGTCGCCTCTCTGTACCAATTTTGTAATTTCTATGTTTTGGAACGAGACCCCCTCGACGGTCCCGTCTGCCCATGACGGTCCGTCGTGGGTCCGTTGTCCTCACACCAGTTTTTTTCCAGCCATAACATCTGTCTGCTCAAAACTATAACATGGTGGGGGTCCCGTTACAAACTCATCTTTTCGTCGGTCTATTTCAAAAAGGAAATCATCAACGAAAATGACTTCACGAAGAAAAAGAATTTGTTCTGAAATTTAGGGAAACATTGCAAAGGCAAGCCTCCAATTAAGGGAAAAAAGAATAAAAGAACATGTATGGCTTATCAGACTAAAGGAAAATCTAAATGAAGAAAATACTCCACACTTGGTAGAGATCACAACTGAATCATGAAGAAGGAAAGAGTCATAAATCAAGCTCAGATAACATCTCGATCATACAAGAAAAATCACCATCAAAATGAAAAGAGGACGACGCAATTTACTTCATGGATATAGATCAACTAAATCGCATCAATCAAAGACTCCCTAAATTAATCGTTGATTGAGATAAATCCTTTGGGGTTTTCCTTACAAGAGCACAAATAATCATCTACATAAACCGAGCCCAGATTTGTAATGTGAAGTACGCAACTTCACTTGAGTGTAGGTATACAAGTTGAGGCAGTGTCAAGGTAGAAATCATAATTGCATATTACACATGATAAAGTTTCAAATTGCTGTAGCACGAAGATCTCTTCAAAGCTCTTAAGGAAACCCCATAAAACCCAAAGGAAATGGATTAGGCACTGCATTGGTGATCTCAACATGGACAAAACCTTTTGTGTCAATTATTTACTGCAACTTTCTCTTATTGTTTATCTTCCTACTAACTTGCAGGTGAGTCAATTCTCGACTACTATTAGTTGACTAAGTGAATTTTAAATTAACCCCCTCCCTCTTGAATATCAATTGGTATAAGAGAAGGTCTAATAGATTTAGTTTTTAACCACACGAGAGTAAAGATCAAATGTCACATTACCAAATCCCCGGTGCTTTACTTTAAGACGGACACTTTTCACATAGAAAACCTTACTTCAATGGGAAAGAATACTCTCATAGAAAAGAGTAGATAAATTCTTTGGTGTCTGCAAATGAACATCAAGCGTGAAGTATTCATCAAGGTAGGAACAAAGTCATTCCTTGGATTAACTGAAAAGGATGGAACCGAACAACCTTTTGATCCTAATGTTGATATTACTAAGGACCACAAGAGGTAAGTCACACTAACGCTAGAGGTATGAGTTTGTTTTTATGTTTAAGTAAGAGGAGCAGAATTTACAAAATTTCAAATTACTTAACTTCTTCGAAGAATGTGGGATCATCTTAAGTGACTCTAGTGAGGAAGACGACAGTCAAGGAAGCCCAACATCAGCTTCCTTGTAAATGAATACTAACTGTAGCAAAATGGTTGACGATGAAATGTTGTAATCTAGTTTCCTCAAGGATTCAGCAAAATTGTCATTGACTATATCTGGTTGGAATGGGTATTAAACTCGTTAAGAGTCAGTAAACTTGTCAACAATCTTCACAAAGCCTGGGAAACAAAAGTTGTCATTCTTAAAGACGGAGATCTACAGAACATGACATATGATAAACTTCGAGGTAACTTAATGGCTTATGAACAAAATTACATTATAAGGTATAACAAGGAAGACAAAAAGAAAACAATAGCTTTTATTGGTGTAACATTAGAAACTGAGGATGAAGCCGATTAAAACCAAGATTACGGAATGACCCTCATTAATCATAGAGTAAGACAAATGCTTAGACAAAGGAGACAGCGACCTCAAAAAGATTAAAAAACAAAGGACTTCAAAAGAAATAATGATCGATGGTGCACATCGTGATTTTCAAATGTAATTTTTTAACACTTATTTAACTACACTAAAACTAAACAAAAATTCAACCAAATCTGAAAATCACGCTGCTGCGCGAAGCATGGACAATGTATTGTCACAAATTAACATCACTTTGCTCTTTTACAGAAGATGAGTGTAGGAAAATTGTTTGTTCTTCGCGCGGCACCGTGATTTTCTAATTTGGTTGAATTTTTTTTTTTGTTTTAGTGTAGTTAAACAAGTGTTAAAAAATGAACATTTTAGTTACACCTATGTAATGCCGCAGTGTAATAGGTTTGTTGTTCGGGAGCTTTAAAATGCCATTGCTTGAAGGAGTTATTCACATATTGGTGAGTAGGGTTAGGTACCATATAACTTTAAGGGAAAAAATGTGGATTGACATATGGCACATAAACAAGAAAATTTTTATAGACATGTACATTTATAGTAAGGGGAGTATTTTTGGCAATACTTCCCTACCATAAACGACATCAACACCATATGATATACAAATTAGCCATTGGTGAACATGTAAAGTTTTGCAACTAACAAATCGACACTACATAATAAAACTTATAATATTAAGGTCCCTAGCATAGAAAAAGCCTCTACCTTGCCCTTTTTATTGTGTCATCGTCACTCTGTCCATTGTCGTCTATGAATAAGTTTTTTCTCTTTTTAGACTTTCTCTAATAAACTCTTCTATTTGAAATAGAAGCCTCCCATACACTAGGAATTTCTTTTGAGTATTTTGTGTTTTATCCTCCCTCATAGTCTATTGGTTCAGGTGAATCTTCCACTTTTCTTTTCCCTGTATGTAAAAATAATTAATGATGAATTTTCCAGAAGATGAATGATGTACCTATCAAAAGAAAATGTATTAGAAGCATAATAACTTTGTATTAGAAGTGTTGTTTAATGTAGGAGTTCTTAGAGGGAAGGGTATTCCTGGGAATATATTAAATTAAAAGGGTTTTTTGGATGATGGTGGCGCCATGTAGACGTCACTAAGGTTTTTCTTTGTATATATATATGACTATTTTTACATATGCTAATCTTTAAAAATGGTAAAATAATTTTTTTTATCAAACTATGAGAAACAGACGTACTTTATGAGAAACATCAAGTTCAAAGGATAATACATCCTCATCCATCGGAATAAGATAAAGGGGATACTCGCTTAAAGTTAACAAGTTATGAATTATATCTTCCTCGAGTATCTATCCCGATTGCATGCAATTGTTAATAAGAAATGCATACCAAATTAAATCCATAAGAAGTTTATCTTGGATGTTTACAAAAAGTCCAACCTTCTCACATACAACTGCCCGATGCACTTGTTTATATTTGACTAGGCATAAATTATTGGAATTCTTTTTTTTCGACTACAATTGGAATTCTTTTTTTTCAAACAATCAATATTTGACTAGGCATAAATTATGATTTGATCTAACACCCATTGTTATAGAGACACAGAGTAACTAAATTTTCAAAACACGTATAACTAGCATTGTACTTGAGTTTGCAAAATGTTGGATTTTGGGTGTTCTCACACAAACAAAAGAAGTTCCCTTTTTTAAAAAGTAAAGTTTCGTTAGTCAATTTTCAAAAACTAAAAAAATGGAAAAATTCAACCCAACAGAAATTTAAAATAACCCCAAAAAAGGAAGTGAAAAAACTCAAAAATTTCAACTAAAACTCTGTTAAGTAATAATTCATAATTATTACAATCAAGAGATAGAATTATCTTGGCAGTGGCTGCTTGTTACAATAAAGAGAGTGAACTCCAATTTAAGGCTCAATCACCAAACTCTTTTTCGCATAAATCTTGCAACTCAACACAATATCATTAAACGTTTCAATTTTCCACTTTAAATTTATAGAAAAAACAGTAGAAAAGAGGAATGAAACTTAACGTTCTTCAAATCGTAATAAGGTTTTTCTGCCAAATGGTCTCGCGATAAGGTAAATTGAGAGGAACTGGATAAATTGGATACAAAAAATTTGCATCTACATTGATGTACATTTTTTGCAGATGTAATTGTACTAAGATTTCAGATTTATCGGAGCAGCAGCACTGTCAAATTCAAACGTGGCGCCATTTTCAATCGATATTGTAACGACATGTGTTGTAGTCGGTTCGAGCAGTAATATTTATTTTGATTAAAAACTGGCTGGGTCTGGACGAATCAGTTCGAAGGGCCGTCATGGTCACGATGGACTATCGAGGGGTTTCATTCAAAAACAACTTAAAACTTTGAAAATCGGGGTACTGGGATCAAACTCTTGAACCGTATGACCGGAACAGTATTACGGACCGTCTTAGCAACACGGGGACCGTCACAGACCCTTTTAACTGGAATTGGTCTTCTTTTTTGTCTTTTGATTAGAAGGGGGAAGGTGAGAGTTAGAAACGTGTGGACGGACGTGCCAGGAAGGACCGTCGCAGGTACGACGGTCGTCAAGGGTTGGCATAACCTTGACTGCGTCAGATTTCTTCTGGAGATTTTAAGGGGGTTTGCGACTATTTCATGCTTATAATTATGAATTATTCTTGTTGGGTAAGTGTTTTAATAATTTAATTACTTGGGGGTGGTTAAAGAAGAGAACGTGACTAAATAGTGGGTACTGTTTCATCTTTTAAAATTGGATTGTTGTGAAATTAGGTAAACGAAAAAGAATCTAGAGAGAAAACGAAAGGAAAAGACAGAAGAGGGGAGAAGAACGAGCGAGAGAAGAGGATGTGGAAGAACGAAAAAAAAAAAAAAAAAGAGAAAAAAGCAAAGGCATTGGGAGAGATAGCTTGCTGGATCACGATTCTTCGGGGAGGTAGGTTATGGTTTATGCCATTCGTTGTGAAACTTCTTAATAGCTATTGATATGTATTGTATGTTTTCATATACTAATTGCGTTTTTGCAGGATTGTGATTATTTAAAATTGTGATGGATTATAATGATGATACTGTGAGATCTTAACAACCTTAAATCCACACTCTATTAATGATGTTGCCTTGGTATAAAGAAGGCTTGATGAACTAAAAGAAGAGATTAAGGGACGTGGGTGGCACGAAAACCGACACAGTATATTAGTAATAATGGAACGGGTGTCCCGAACCGACAATAGTAATAGGGGATCGGAGATTTTTTTGGGGGGGGTCACATTCCGACACAAGAGAAAATAAAGAGATATGAATCTTGATTATGGTGATATACTCAATCTAAAGAAAACCTAATTGCCCCCCAAAGAGAATATGGTTGTGGAGGATGAGGTCTCCATAGGTGCGCTTGATGTTGTTTGCCCCATGGTTCTATGTCTTGTGTTGCTCCTGTGACTTATTTGTCAGTTGATTTTATAATATTATTTGATTATATAGTGATCTATATGAGTTGGCCGATGATACCTACTACAGTACGTGTTCCCTGTATGACCCAAGTTGCATTTCTTCTTGTTATATTGTTGAGTGCAGCAAAACGTATTCCAGCACTTAGACTCGTCCACAACTCTTAGCCAGTCTTAGCACGTCAGGAATTCAGGTGAGCTATGACTCAGTAGCTCGGTGCTGGATTCTCTGCTTCACGTCTTGATGTCTTGAAGTTCGGAATGGACCGTCTCTTTTATTTATTTAGTTCTTAATTATTTTAGACTAAAATTTGTGAGGATAGATGTTCTGGAGGTGATTGACTTCCATTATTTTGAGGTGTGATAAGTTAATATATTTAGAGTTTTATTTAATTGGTTATATTAATGGAGTTGGTCTTCCGCATTCTATTTTGGTATTCAAATTTATCTATATGTTGAAATGTTGGGGTTAGATTTCGTTGGTTCGCTAACAGAGGAGGATAAGTGTGGGGTGCAACTCGCAGGACCGTTTTGGTTTGTGTGACAGGATATCTCGAGCTTTTGTAGTTCAAATGTTGAGTTCTTCTTCTTTAATAGGGACCTTAATGGAAATATAGTTCAACTTTAATATGGCCCCGGTGGACCTCTCAAGGTCATTTATTAGAATTACAACCAGAGTAAGAAGATTCACGTTTAATTTTCTACCAGACATGTATATGCTATAATAGCAACATAAAAGGAATGCGCGCAAAAGACCCGGCCGCAAGGCGTTTTCCTTGGTTTAATTTCTCTTCCTTATACCTGAGAGAAAAGGACGAAAACTCTTATTTGTAATGAATTTGACTATATGGAGCCCCGTCCGTTTTGTGTCAAGAATGGAGTCGATTTCAACTACCTTAAAATATTAAAATAGAGAATATTGTTTTTTTATAGGACTCCCAACTAAAAAATAATTCTATAGGTATAATATATACTAGATGGGCACGGCCGGTGTTGGAATTTTTTCGTAATGGAAAATAACCAATGTCGTACCCAATTAAATACTTTGCTAAAAAAAAAAAAATGTAAAACCCTTCATTTGACTGTGAAAATAGTATTCAACCTTTTCTTATTTTCTTCAAAAAAGGAGAAGGCAAACAAATATTAATTTCTCATATTCTTGGTGGTTATGATGTTTTAAACTAAGACCAAATATCAATAGGAAGAATAGAAACGGGGGCGGCAATGAGTTTGTTGACTAACTTCATTCACATTACATTGTGTGTTGTTTCTCATTCATTTGGAAAGTTTTAAAGTATCAAGTGTCAACATCTTCTACAAATATAAACCTATATTTTGCTGCCAATGCAAACAAACAATTGTATATCGGCTGTTGTATTTTCTCTTTATTTTCCATGATCACGTTCATCTCTCTTATAGTTGCATCTCAGAGGCAGGGCATATGGCAATTGTTAACCTTAGCACATCTAAAAGAAATTACTATGATAAGACTTTGAACAGAAGGGATATGAAACAATAATTGCTCTTGAAATAAAAAGAAATGACGAGGGAAAAAACAGAAACTGAAAGAAATTATTCTTGAATTCATATGTGAAGTAGTTATTAAGCTATTAGTAGAAAATTACCAGTGGACTTCTTATTTTAAACCTACTGCAAATAAACTTCATAAAATTTGTATTGTTATATAATATGACTTGAAAAAACAAAGATCAAATCTTGTGGCAGTGAATATTACTTGAAGAAAAATGAGGTGGAAACTGTTCTTAATACTGATTTGGATTGATGAGAATTAAATCAATGATATATTAATCAAAATAAAATGATTGGGGGGAATGTTATTACAACCAAAAATAAACTGATGTTAAAAAGTACCAAGAGGCAAACTCATCTTGGGGTATTAATCTCAACCACTTTATGTCCCTACGGGACAAGTTGGTTATGATATTTCTTCTACCTCTTTTTTTTTCATGTGAGTTATTATTTATTATACCATGAATTTGTGCATTATAAAAATTTTATTAAGAAGTGAACCTCCTTTGGGTAGTAGGATTCCAAGGAAAGAATTAAGAATCGTATGAATTTACAATCAACTACCCTGGATTCATACGTTATTATAAGTTGAAATCAGAAAAAATAAACAAAGCTAAACCTAGATTCATGGTCATTTAAACTGTAGCGACAATCTCACGAAGTAATTAATATGAGAACCAACAAAATGCTAAAATTTGACCAATCTCCATCGTTCATCCACTGGAGTAGGAATATATAGTTTTCAATCAAGTCATGTTAGTGTTTTAATTTGATTCTGATGAAGCATTTATTGTAAAGAACCAATATATGTTTATCGATAACATTATGTGATCGCTCTCTTACGCCCTTAAGAACGCAATTGGCATAAATTCATGGTTATAAACAGGCGACATTTAACAAGTAAGATAGTACTATATTTGAACTGCATTTCCTCACTTGTTTATTTTTAATCCTAATTCCTGATTAATAAAAACATAAATCTTCCTTCACACTTTTTATGTATGTTTTTCTTTGGGATAACTCTTAGTTAAAAATAAAGCTACACAAAAAGAGAATTATTTATAAGAAAGATTATGAAGTAAAATTGTTATTTAGTAGATTGACCAGCTCCAACGGGAGGTAGGACATGAATTAGG
This sequence comes from Solanum habrochaites, assembly GCA_027704765.1. NCBI lineage: Eukaryota > Viridiplantae > Streptophyta > Magnoliopsida > Solanales > Solanaceae > Solanum > Solanum habrochaites. Next base: position 9,398 of record JAKWJA010001791.1, on the reverse strand, counting down.
AACAAATAGTAGAAGAAAAAATTTAAATGTCAAAAATGGAAGTTTGTTTATAGTGTAAGCACGTCCTATCACATTAATAATAGCCCAACCAAAATTTGATAATAGCAGAGGAAAACCTAATTTGGTGTAACATATTTAAAGATAAACATAGAATGTAATCTATTTTTGATGATGTGCTTGTGAGCGTTTTTTCAAAAATATAAATCGATTAGGCCTAATCGCTTAGATACTACGAATCCATTGTGTATATGGGCTGCAAGCTTTTTAAAATGGAATGAAGAAACTGAACTCAATGAGAAATCTTACCAAAATCTGAAGACCACAATAGATTGGTGATCGTTGTGGTCTGCTAATGGTGCAGTTAATGAGTTTAAAGAACACAAAAAGAGAGTGAGCTAGCCACATTACAGTTGTTAGAATAATCGTCATATCTCAAAAATCAGTGATCATCAAAAAAGACTGGTGGGACTATAGCACACGACAATGGGAAAATAGAAAGTTGTTCCCTTCTCTTAGCGTTTAACCTTTAAAATTGAGTCGTTTGCATTGGGACCAAACGCTCAGGAGATAAGGCGCCCAGAGGCTACTCAGCAAAAAGTTGTAGTGGAATACGAGGATACTTGTGATCTTGGGGAAATTTTAGAATCTAATGTGAATTCTATACCTCTCGTAGACTCTGTTCAAGAATTTAACACTTTCAAAAAAGCGATGTGAAAGTGTGAGAAAAGTGTTGTTAAATGATTTTAAAAGAGTAAGAAAGTTATCGTAAATAACCCCCTTAACATTTTTTGAAAATCCTCTTGTCCTGATTTTTTTTACAACTTCCAAGGCTGCTTTGCAAGACTAAAATAAGTTCCCAAAGAAAGATTGAGTTCGTTTTCACTTTTTAAAAATGAATTTCCAAAGTGGGAAAAATACACAAACTATCTTCAATTCATATATATGGTTTATTTCATTCCTATAGTTTTAAATATATGTGATGATATTTTTTTGGGAAGTTTTAATACTTCTTTCGCTGGAGAATTTTGCAAATCAAATGAAAGTGAATCGATATGTGTCTTTTCTGAGAAGTCACATTTCAATCTCAACTTATTCAAATTAACCATTAAAACTAAGGAAAAGCATTCATTAGTCAAGAAAAGTACACCAAGCAATTTATTAAGAAGTTTGGACTAAAAACGGGCAAAGCCTTTGGTACCCCAATGAGTTAGTCAATGTTTCTTGAAATTGATGCATCTGGAAAACACGTGGATAAAAAGATGCATAGAGAGATAGTTGGCTCAAACAATAAATTACGTCCAGTCGACCCGATATAATGTCTAGTATATGCAAGTCTGCACGATTTCAAGCTTCTCCGAAGGAATCACATCTCGTGGTAGTAAAACGAATCATTCGCTACCTCATTGGAACCACGGATCCGGGATTATGGTATTCTAATTCTACTCATTTTGATTCAATTGGTTATTCAAATGCTGACTTTGTAAGTGACAAAAACAACCAAAAAACACTAGTGGAACATGCCAATCTTCGGGCATTCTCTAGTCTCATGGCATAGAGAGAAACAATTTTTGGTTGCCTTATCCACCACCAAATCCGATAGTTTAGGGTATGAAAGTGTGGTACATTCAAATTTTTATGACGAGCATCAGTTACTTGATTATAATATTTCGTATCATCAAATGTACTGAGTATCATTTATAAATACTTCTGTCTTTCTAATATATTGTGCATCATTCTAGGCAAGCATAATCCACAATAAATCACCTTTTATTATTCGTGATTACATTGAAAATTGTTATTTTTCACTCGAATTTGTAGACTCTAAAATTCAATTAGCTGATATTTTTACTAAACGTCTTGTAGAGGAAAGATGTTGCTCTCTCAGAGATCGCATTGGCATTGAATGTATTGACTAATCCATTGTACTTTACTGTTTATTTATTTTATTTCCTTATGAAATTAAATGTGGTATTTCTCATTTTTTTTTGTTCATATATTATGACCTCTTGGCCGCCCTCTCGCCTCTTCCGCTTCCCTTCTTCCTATTAATCCCCTTCCATTTCCCTTCACATCTGAGTCCCCTTCTTTTCCCTCGCTTTTTTTTATTTATTCTCCTCTCTATCTTATACTCTTCATCCCCATGAAAAATAACTCCCAAACTTTTTTCCCCCCATGACCTCAAAGAAATCATGTGTTGCTTTGAGTTACTTCGAAGTAGACACCATCTCTCTCTCTCTCTTTTCTGATTCTCCGTAGGATCCATGGATACTTCGTCTGAGTCCTCAACGAAGTGAGATTCTACTACTAATCAGAAAGCATCAAAGAAGCCTTGTCTCTATGTTACGGGATCTCTCTCCAACTCAGACATGCAACGATTTTGGGGTATCGAATAGAATCAGAAGTATGATAGATTTAAAACTCGCCATATTGTTCCCGATCTAGTTTTAGATCTCAGTCAATTAAAGGAATCTCACTTCCCCGTAAGCTTCTATCTCAAAGCTCATAAACTGTCTCTCTTTTTTACTTTGTGTGGTCTTGAGCTTTTTGACGAAACGGTTCACCTGCTTTATGCGAATCTCCCCATCTCACCTAAGAGTGGTGAGTTACAGTTGTTGGTGCTGGTTATGCAATTCTCTCATGAAAGTTTTGAAATGTGTTTGTTACTAAGTTCTTTGGTTTAATTTCGTCATGAAAAAAAATGAACCTAATGTCTTTTAAATTTCTCTTAGAGGTGCAAAGAGAGTCCGTTGCTACTCCCCCTATTAAATTTTCTGACTTTGGGCCCTTATCTCTAGGTCTTCAGAATCGAACTAGCCCCATATCTGTTGACACCCTCTTATTCCAGATAGGTCCTTGAGAATTTTTGTACTCGTAATTGTATTTTGTTCCGAGTTCCTCCTTAAAAAAATAGTGATCACTTGCTATGGTACACAGGTGTACATTTTTGGGAAGTTTTGGAAAATCCTGAACTTCATCTCAAGTATCCCTCTGGCTTTCTCATCTCGCAGAATATTGTGGACCCGTCTTTGTGATCTTTCTTTGTTTAACACCCCTCTCTTTCCATAAAATGCAACTTATGATTTTCATATCTTTTCTAGTACGGGGTATGTGCAAGTTGGTGAAAAGTGGGTAAAAAAGGACTCAGTCAAAGCTCGGGCGGACTCTCCCTAACCCTCAAAAAATTGGTGGATTCTGCCGGTCTTTTATTGTAGAACAATGAAGATGTCAAAACTAGACTCTGCGTTGTAGAACGATACTTGGAAACCCTACATGATGCTATGGCGTTTACAGAATAATTTTTGCCCTTATATCGGTAATTTGTTGATTTCCATGACAATGATCAAGCATGAAGGTATCTCAACGGTAAATCGCTTAATCCAACATGTTGACTCTCTCAAAAGTGGGAGTTAACTTGTCCAACAATGAGCTTGCTGTGACAATTCCAGACCTCTACTCTAGTCTGTCTAGCGAATGGTTGGAACATTCTTAAACACCTTACTATGAGAAGTGATTAACTCCCTCAACTACTTTCTGGGTGGTCATTAATTCCTATCTAACTTGGCTGCCTTTACTTTTTTGCACTAACTCCAAGAGGGGCACATACCTCTATAATCTCTTGAACTACTATTTTTTTTCTCTCTGAATATTAGCCTACCTTTTACTTTTTTCTTTGCTATATCTAGTAGCTTGTTGCTATCTTTATATTAATGACAAAGAGGGAAGAAACAAATAATGTCTTTCCTCTTCTGCTCCTCTGTGAGACAGAGGGGAGATAAGAGAGGAGAGTGTGCGAATGCATCGTGAACTGAACTAATAATGAAACCCTCAGGGCAGTCCCACTAACTTTTACGTAAAATAGACTATCAAGATATTATAATATTTTGATTAATCTTATCTAATAATAAAAATGCAGATTTCAACTCCCCCCTTTACAGTTAGGTGTTTGCAAAATAAACACTTAAGCTCCCTATTAATTTTCGTAAGTAATCAATCAAATAAGGAAATCATTAATATAAATGACTTCAAGAAGGAAAAGAATATTGGCTTGACGTTGCAGAAAAGCATTGGAAAGGCAAGACTCAAATCTAAAGGACAAAAGAAGGAAAGGAATATATGGTTAATCAACACATCGATAAATTTTAAATGAAGAAAATACACCACCTTTGGCAGGATCACAACAAATCATCAACAAGAGGAAACTACTGAATCAAATCACCCCAAGATCAGAAGTATGTGGATCATAACAAGGAAATGGATCACACCAGCCAAAAGGAAAGAGAAGAAACTGATTACTTCATGGATACAGATCAACTGAATCGGCTCAATCAAGAACCCCCTAAATTGATCCTTCTTTGAGATAAACCCCCTTGGGTTTTCCTTACAAGAGCACAAATCATCATCTACATGTGAAATATGCAACTTCGCTTGAGCTTAGCAAAATGTTTTCTTTTGTCTTTCATAAATCTTTGTAAGCACGTGAGTGATAGAATATAAAAGAAAATAGAAAATAATTAATTTGGTGTAGGTGCTAAAAGTTGAAATGCATGTCAAGTAGGAAATTTGATTTGCAATAGCACGAAAGATAAAGTTTCAAATTTCTTTTATATTAGATATCTTCAAATATCATTAAGACAACCTTGAAACCCAAGATTGGAGTGAGGCCCACCGCATTGGAACTCCGAAAAGAATAACCTTTTGTATGATTATCCTGCATCACTCGCTAATTATTGTTTATCTTACTACTAACTTGCATGTGAGACTACTATCGATTACTGGTAGTTTACTAAGTGAATTTTAAATTTACCCCCCCCCCCAATATCACAATAAACTTAAAAAAAATAAGGGTTTTAACTAGATTGAAACCCTAGTTTTGTGGTGATTCCTCTAACACAAGGATAACTCGACTTTCATTAAATGTGAGCAATTAATTACATCTTTTTTTTCCAAAGATAGATATACATGTATATGCACCATACATATGAATGTGGGTCCGTCTCTAATAACAAAATAAAGTTACTTTTTGAGTGAAAATCATTAGTGCAAGTTTCAGGCTCTGATACGGCATGTTAAAGCATAAACATTTATGCTAATAAAGAAATTAATATACATGCATACCAGGATTTTCAACGAGCTTATCTGAGAAAGAAAACGAAATCAATCTCCCTTTTCCCTATCATATGCTATATTAACTTTCGTGATTAAATTGAGTGCAGGTATTAATCCTAATGAACATAATTGGACCAATTTATAGGATTCCACTTAAAATGTTATTAATTTTGTTGTACAACATATAATCTAATGAATTGATGAAAATTTAATTATTATAAAAATGAAAATTATATGGTAAAACTAATTTATGATATGCAATTATCATATTAGTATTATTAGTAGTGAATGCTAGAATAATTACTATTTATAGCTTATCTTTTTATTTCATAGAAAAATAGTAAACACGCATAAGTATCTACAATTTAGTTGTAACAGTAGTAAGTTTCTTTCCTTTCTGGCTAATATTCATTTGCTAAGATAAAATTGTCGACCTCATCCAAAAGAGGATAACTATTTATATTGTTTTTTCATGTATAACTGTATTTGTTTCATTAATTTTTCTTCAAATTTTAAAATTGAGGGAATTGATTTCATTTTAGCTCAAATATATTGTGTCAATATAAAAAAGGTACCAAGAGCCAATTCAAACTGAATTTTATGATCATATGATTGAGACAAAACGGGCAAATAAGAGTCAAGATCCCAAGTCACAACTCAATTTTTCGAACGCAAGTTTAATTATTTTTAGTAGTTCTTTTAAAATATTTTTAGTACCCACTCACACTAACTGATAAAAATATTTTATGAAAATATAATATAAAGATTCATACACTAAACCACACCTCAAATTTTAATCCATGTCTGCTAAAACAAATGGTAATTAAACATGTGACAATTAACGCCTTAACTATGTCTACAAAGCATTTTGTTTGATGAAATTATGAAATGTAATTACAAATTACATGAACTTTTCCAAAACTGAAACTACAAAGCGTGTATGAAACCTCTAAATTAACTCAGATGGTGTTGGTGACATACCCCACAACAATAATGAAACAGACTAGAAATAATCCAAGGAAATCGTCCTAAAATGTAAAGGGCTCACCACTAACTCTAGAACTCAAACTGGATCAAGAGCCGTTGGGTGTTGATCTTGGTTATCTTTGTCTTCATCATAAGACACACAAGAAACGGACATCATACATTGAATGTACGAGGTGGCGATTTGGAAGCTAAACACAACTTAAAAGCTTGAATGGATTAAGGACAAGAACGTACCTTGGGGTCTGCTTGCTCATAAGAAAGAACTCAATATAAACATAAGACCATTGCAATATATATATATATATATTATATAAAAAGACATAGTTTGTACAAAATAAACAATAATAAACGCCACATACTTATCCATGAAAGTAATATAATTTCGTGGGATTTTCTCTAACCGACACCTGAATTGTAACTCTTAGTTTCCTGTTAACTTAAATTTAAAAAACATTTATAACCTTTTGGGCATCCTTGTGTTCCCTTATAACTTTTTGACAGATGAACTCAACTCTTAATATTTACTTCACTTGAACTTAACTCTTAGGGAATACTTAGTTCCCTTATCGCTTTTTTAAAATTTAACTCAACTTTTTACTCTTTGGTCAACCTGTAACTTGAGCCTTAAAACAAAGTTAAAGTGATTGTTTAAGAAAATTTGAATACTTTAAGAACTTGCCTTTACTTACTTCTTAATTTTTAAACTTGACTCTTAACTTCTTTGACCTTGATCTTAGATTCCCTTGAATTTTATTATCGATTAAGGATCATGATCTCATGTTTATGGATGATTTAATGATGTTTAGATGTACATTAGAGTGTTTACTTCAACTATGAATGAATGGTACATCACGTAGAAACCTATTTCGAAAAGATAATGAAAGAACGAGGTCTCTAAGTGACCTTGGCTCTCTGAGAGGCGCGGGGCGCCGAGCCTTTCCTACAAACTCTCGTAAGAGGTGCTCTAGCTGGTGCGGCACGCCAGGACCTGTCGTACAGAGCCTATCCCTGTGGTCTTTGAATAAGAGCCTCTCTCATGGGTTGTTTAGGGAACCTGCGACTTTCTTCTCATATTTATCTCTAAACCTCCTAAACATTCATGGATCCCACCACACACACTTAGGATCACTAAATACCTCATTACCCAATATATTAGACCCAAAAACAATCTACTAGAGATAAATTACAATTCAACCAACAAGAAATTGATATTATTTCGTTAAGAAGTTCCATGTTCATCATTCAATAAACTCTAACTTGCTGAATTAAATCAAATTAGGGTGTGGGTTAAGTACTTCTACATAAAATGGTCTACATCTCTTAAAAAGGGATCACCTCGACGGAAATCCCCAAACACATTCTAGCGTTCTTTCTCCCTCTTCCTTCTCTTTTTCTAACGCCCTAAGCGTATTCAATCTCTAAAACAGACTTAACGCTTAAAATTTTCCCTTGATAAACCTTAAAAATACCTTAGTAAATTGTAGGCTGAAAATACTACTTTTATTTCCCTTACTAAATTCTAAGTGGATGTCTCCCTCAATCCACACCTAAATTCATAGGCATATCTCTTTTGTGTGTACGATATAAAATTTGTGTCTATCTCTAAGGTGCTCGGCAAGCGTTAGAAATATCTTAGCATGGATTTCCAACGTATAAATACTCACATCCGTTTTCTCCTGGATAAAAGTATGGCCGCTAAAAAAAATGGCCAAAAACTCACATTTATAATTGGAAATTTTCCCCATTATCTCTTGTTATTTCCACAAACACCAATTATTCCCTGATTTCATAGATTATTCTAGTTATTTATATTTACTAGATGTTACATGACCTATACAATAAAAATTAAAAATTTTAGGGTACTTAAAATGTCACATGAAAACAAATATAATTAAGTGAAACAAAATAAAAAACAAGCTCCAAAGTAAATATTATAGTACTAAATATACCTGCGACATTTCTCTAATTAAATAATCAAATTCCTTTACTCTTTTTTCTCTTAAGTTATTAATATTTACTTTTTAGGTTATTCTACGAAAAAAAAGTCATTTTATTGTCTCTATACTAAAATTGTTCACATCTATATACATCAGATAATTAATCCATCATTTTGAAACTCATTGCATCTTTAGATTATTTGCCTTCTGTTTATTTTTAAATTAATCAATGTTTGTTAAACTTTCAAAATAAAACTCTATAAAGTGCAAACTTAATGAAATTTTATCATTTTTATAGTTCTATGATTCTTATAATGAAAAATAATTAACTATTAAAATAATTCTACTACATGTCCATTTGCATTTCCTTTGGAGTTTTTTTTTTTATCCTTCGAATTAAACGTGTCACGTAAATTGTAGCAGATACGAAATACAACTAAGAAACCCCTCAATACGAATTTCCCTACTCACCCCACTCCATATTACATTTCTGTAAAATTTAATTCATGAAGAAAACCTCTCCCCCTTCTTCAGTTCCCTCTTTAAATTTAATTTAAGAGAAAACCTCTCTCCCTTTTTCAGTTCCCTCTTTCACTCCGGGGTGATGAATTTGAAGACATAAAAATCATACAATTTGTGTTCCAGCAGCTGAAGGATAACGTTTTTCTCAAAAGGGTATTTGGATACTTTTCTAAGTTTGTTTTTTGATGTTTACAGTGATCATTTAATATTTTAGATCTTGATTAAGCTTAATTTCATTTCATTCCCCTTGATCTGTTTTTAAACAAATCAATCTTCTCATTTTGGTGTTTCAATTTTTGAAGATACAAGCCTATCGTTCTCTTTGACTTTTTTGGGGGTATATTGTTGGTTTTCCTTGGGATTACTGGATTGTTGAAAAAACCCTATTTCCTTTCTCTTTTTTTTTTGGTTTTTTTTAGATGATTTTAACGCAATGAATTTTTTTTGAGTCAAGGGTCTATCGAAAATCAACTCTCAAACCCAAGAAACAAAGTTAGCAGTAAAATCTTGTCTACATGCTATCCTTTCTAGACCTCTGAAAACATACTTTCTGTCTGGCTAGTCGCTATCTCTGTTTATAAGTAATATTCCATAAAGATAGACCAATATGTATATACGTTGGACATGACCTTCCTCAATATTATGTGAACATACACTCGAAATCATCCCCCAATTTGGCATAATAGTTGCTATGTATTTTGAAGTTATGTATGTTGTTGCATTAAACTCTAGGAGGAGAATAAAATTTTGTGGTTGACCTTACTTTCCTCTGCAGGTATGATATTCTTACACATGTCAAGCGATTAGTTTCTCCAAGTTGACGAGAAGTATGTGGTACATATGGTG